>JAKUCV010002821.1:20860-48675 GCA_028386065.3 Turnera subulata | reverse complement strand
AATTGATCCCCATCAACTTCCTTTGGAGGTAAGGGTCCAAGTGTTATCTTCCTCTCACCCATGGTGAATGTATACCTATTTCTTCGACCATCATGTACCACATTCCTATCATATTGCCAAGGTCTCCCAAGCAATATATGGCATGTATCCATAGGCACAACATCACACAACACTTGGTCAAAATACCGGCCAATGGAAAAAGAAACCATGACTTGTTTGGTTACCTCAATTTCTCCCATGTCACTCGTCCTTTGTAGCCGATAGGGTCTAGGATGCTCCAAAAATTCCAATCCTAAACTTTCCACCATATATGTGCTCGCCATGTTGGTGTGGCTTCCCCCATCAATGATCATGCTATGTGCCTTGTCACTAATCAAACATCTAGTTTGAAAAAGATTCTCCCTCTGCTCAACTCCATCTTCCTTGACTTGAGTATCAAGCACATGCCTATTCATCCGATCAATCGCCTCTTTAAACGACATATCCAATCGTTGGAGCAACTCCTGAAAATCCGCCATAGTAGCAGGCCTATCATCATCACTAGAACCATCCATGATGTATCACCTGCAAGAAAGTGTTAGCAGAAAAATATTTTCTCACCACTCCCTCACGTGTTTACTCTCTTGAATTGTTCTCTCGTGTTTGCACTCAATGGTAATAGATGTAACACTCAGCCTTTTACCACTCTTGATTCTGCTTCAGTTTTATATGTTAGGTTCAAATAAAACAAAATCAAGCAACCAACCAGCAGCAATTTAATTCAAGAAATCAAAGAAATCCCAAAGAAGAAAGAAAGGATTATCAATTCTAGAAGCAAATTTGACTCCAAGAAAGAAAGATTGATCACACACAAGAACAAGAATATGTATGTGAATGAATATTAGCACAATTGAGCAATTATGAAACAACAATTACTCAACACAACAAATAGCTAAAATCGAAATCACCAAAGAAAAGTAATCCGGCAGAAAAATTTCGTATATCAGCAGATATACAAAATTCGCAAAAACACAGCACACTTCCCCCTGCAGAAATCGATTCCAAAACAGCAAATAATCCAACTTCTCATTGATTTCAATCAACCAATTCACAAATAACAATCAACCAATTCAATTTCCTGCAAGAAACACTTGATAATCTTGCAATTCAAGGCCACAATTCCAACAATATCCAAGTCGATTTTCAACTCTCTTTTTTCTTTTTTTTTTTCGTGAACAGTAACACCGATGAACAGTAACAGTGAAACAGTGCTCGATGAACAATAACAATGAACAGTACTCGATGAATAGTGCTCGACACTTTTTTTTAAAATAAATTGACAACACTAAACAAAGAATAAGGAATTGAAAGGCCACGATTAAATTAAAACACAAATACAAAAGGATATGATTGATTGAAACCTCAGCTCCGCTACCAAAAGATGATACGACAACAGCCCTAGAATCCACTAGTTCCACCTCCGTAACTATCTGATTGTCCCGATT
Source organism: Turnera subulata (assembly GCA_028386065.3). Lineage (NCBI taxonomy): Eukaryota > Viridiplantae > Streptophyta > Magnoliopsida > Malpighiales > Passifloraceae > Turnera > Turnera subulata. The sequence goes on along the minus strand of JAKUCV010002821.1, from coordinate 47,191 downwards.
GTCAATCTCAATCAAACTCGCCGTGTAAGTCTCCTTCACCTCCTAATCTCTGCACGGATTAGACAACAAAGAAGTAGATACACAACAAAGGTTTTTGCAATTCTATTCTTCACCTCCTAGACTCAATTAAGGAATAGGCAACAAAGGGATTAGAATCACAAGGAATTGAATAAATGCCACAAGCAAGAAACTTGATAAGTAAACTCAAACCCTAATATAAAACCAAGAGAATCCACTCTCGATCACGATTGAATCCACAATCAAAGAAAACCTCAAAGGCAATTTTATTCTCTCAAAATAGTCTGTCGAAAACATAAAGTAATTGTTCCTATTTATACTAAATCCCTAACCCTAATTCGGCATCAATTCCAAATCCTAGTCAAATTGGATTTTGACTTTGTTTCCAAGTTTGACACCTAATCTAACCCAAAGACAACTAGGTTTTAATTAAATCCAATATGGAATCGAACTCAAATAAATCCAAACAACATTTATCCAAACTAATTAACTAAAGCCCACAATAATTAAACCCAATTACATGGACTTGACCCAAATTAAAAAAAGACAAAACTGAATTTTCGGACAGATTCTGTCCGTCGACTTCAAATGCCTTTTGAGTAAAGCAAACGGCAGATTCAGCTTCTGGGCTCAACATAAAAGTTGTAGATCTTTGTCGTATCTTTCCAGAGAGTCCAAGATCACAGCAATCCGAGTTTTAGATCTTGAGATATGAATTTATTTCCGAGACTGCACGCTCCAGGAATTTCCGCGCGAGTTCTTCGCGTTCTCGACTTTAATCTCCATCTCTTCTTAAATTTCTTGTGAGATTGAATTTTGGACTTGACTCTGAAAGTAAGCTTATGATGATGAACTTTGAGCTTGTTAGAATACATCCAAATTCCATGCTTGACACCATTGCATACTCCATGGTCGCCTTGGCGTGCATCATTCTTCAAGTTTCCAAATTCGCCTAGGTGACTTGCATCAAAGACCATTGTTAATGAAATATTACTGTTTGAGAAAATGATATTTTACATGCAGCAGTACTTGTGTGCATCAAGCCAACAAGTTATCATAAGATCTCCCCATTTATTGGTTCTTGGTCACAAACCCATCTTTGGATCGTTTATTGTACAGTATATGTATGTAATGCTCCACCACAGCATAGTAAAATTGGTCCTTAAAGAAGACTGGGAATATATGTTCTGTATGTTGGGTATGTTGGTTATTAATTAAATGAAAGAGTTTACTCAACATAAGGGGGAGGAAATAAGCAGCTGGATCAAGATAGATCAAGATATTATTGAAATGCATTATCAATGTATGATTGTTGATCCTCAAACAAATTAGTGTGAATCTGAAGTTCAAAAGATGATTCATTTGCAGGAAAAATGATATGCAATTGCCAGACACATAAAATGACCAAAACTTATATACTAGCTGCAAATGCTCCTGTTCAAATTAATGTACTAGAAGAACAAGTATAATATGCAAATGAATCTAAAGTGCGCCTGAAGCGCAGAATATGCTCTGTTCCAAAAGAAAACAAAATTCTCGATAGAGAAAAAAGGAGCAAATGAGATAAGATGACCCCAGTAAGAAAATAAGGCTTCCAGTAGAGGTTCATATTCAAAGTCCTTAAGAAGAGGAAAATCCTCCAGAAGAGTTTTCTGACACAATTGATAAGGTTCCAGAAGAAACACATGAAAATAACAAGATCTCGATTAATTATTAAGTGTCAGGAATAAGATGGAACCGACGTGAAATAACCGTCGACGGAATATAGCGCTGAATATTATGAAAGAAAATGAGGATCATGAACCTACATTGGTGAATGTAGGCGCAGAATGATTGACCAAAATAGATAAACGCAATTAAGGCTGTGTTGGGCTCGCTTGTAAAGCAAGAAATTTTCCGGACCTCTAGTTCGTACACAAGATGGTGTAAAAATCAGTTGGTCATAAAATGGGTATTTGTGCAACGAAATATTGAGATACAAAGCACGGCTTGTAGCACAAAGTTTTCACCCAATGACCTGAGGTTAATTGTGAGGAGATATACTCCCCTGTGGTAGAGGTAATTATTTTTAGAGATTGATAAGTCTGGCATTATATAAAAATTTAGAAATGCATCAAATGGATGTTATTACAGCCTATTTTTACGGATCCATAAGTCATGACATATGAATCCCTGAAGGATTCAAATTGCTTGAAGCAGCTAATTCCCAGGAATATATAAAATTAAGTTAAATTGATCTCTACATAGTTTAAACCAATTTGGATATGTATAGTATACAGTACATACATGAATTATTATTGCTTATGTTGATGATTCATATCTATATGTGAATTTCTATTTTAGTGACTTAAATATTATTGGAACTTCTGAAGAAACTTCTAAATGCCGTGCTATTAGATAGGTCCTGAAGTACCCTATCTAAGTGAAAATCTATATCGCTAGTAACATGAAGCCTGAAGCTTTTGCCATAAGCCTATTGGCAAGATATGATTTTACTCTTTTCTTCGGGATATAATATACGTGGTATTATATTAACCCTGTAAGCCCGAAGAGAATATAGTTGGTTTTGCAGATACAGGTCCTTCATTTGATCCACATAAAGCACAGACGGACATCTGCTACAACTTTACACATGAAATTACTACATCATCGGGACCACAAAAGCAAGAAGGCAAGGAAGATGCTCCAATAAGAAATTATGAAGATAATATTGCCTGCATTGTCCAATTAAAGTAGTCAAGTATCAGAAGTGATCGGACAAAGCATACGTCACCAGATGCCACCAAAAGTTGACGAGGATGTTTGGCATGCAACGACAAATCAAGAGAGGCCAATATAAGGGGGAGTAGAATACGTACTGCACTCTTTTTTCCCTCATCAAGTTTTTATCCGACTGGGTTTTTCTTGGTAAGGTTTTTATTGAGGTAGTTATTCCAAAATGCGTATTCTACCCAAAGTACAACAGTATTCAAGGGGGAGTGTTATAAAACACGTTGTATTCGTTGTGAATACTATAGTATCTACCCTATATTACGTATATACATGTTATCAAAGCAATGAGTTGTGGCTTACCGGTGCATTCTGTGCTTCTCCTACTCACCTTCTTCTTCTGCATCAATCACATAATTTACAACAAGAGTGCAATTGTTTTGCTTTGTTTTTTTTTTTTGATCAATAGGAAAGAAGCCAAGGTGGCCTTATTACACAGTACGTCTGAAAGCCCACTTTCATTATCATGTAACAACGAGAGACAGCCCCCAGGGGGTTGAACAAAACGGGAAACCCCTAATGGACAAGAAAAAGCAAAATGAGCTAACCAGTCAGCAACCCGATTGGCTTCCATGAAAACATGCCGCAGTTTCACTTGCCATTGTCGGCGAATCAGCTCCTGCACCGCTCGGAGAAGCATCGAACTGCGCCTACCCCGCACTTCTTGACCTTGTAGTTCATGGATTAGCTGGAGAGCATCCACTTCGACTTCATGGTACCGATATCCTATCTCTCATGCACGAGACAAACCAACATAAAGACCCCACACTTCCGCTTGAAATGGAGAACAAGTCCCAATATGATAGCTGAAACCAGAAATCCATTGCCCCCTGCATCCCGTATAACTCCCTCTGCTGCAGCCATACCTGTTCGACAAGAAGCCCCATCAGAATTCAATTTCAGCCAACCATGAGGTGGCGCCACCCATTGAACCTGGACCACCTCACTAGACCGGAAGCCGCAACCCAATTGCTTCCTCATAGTATAGGTTGTATGGAATTCCTTAGCTAAATGGAGGATCTGTGAAATTGGATTGAGGGGAGGCTCCCAATGACTCTCAAAGACACTGTGGTTGCGCCATATCCAAAAGCTTCTAGCAAATAGTGCCAAATAATGTGCACCACAAATAGTGCCAAATAATGTGCACCACAGTAGCGAATCATACACAAGATGACGACTCCGCAAATTCATACGAGCCCAATCTCTGGTAGAAGAGATATTAAAGAAAGATGGGGGCAAGTATGATGCGAAGGAATTCCATACATCTTTTGCCCGCAATTGTTTTGCTTTGTTTTTTTTTTTTTTTAATCCCATCGCTGCAGAAGGGATTTGCGCAATGTGTTAGTTCCTCCAACTATCAGGTAAGGTACTATTATGTTTTAATTAAGTATAAAAAATATAGATGTTGTTGTCTTAGAGATTATTGTATTATTTATTTCTTTATTTGAATCAGATTAAATCAATAGACTAATTATAAAATTTGATTTCAGGTTTTAAATTTTAAACATTGGTAAATCAAGTACAATTGCTTCATTTTTTGTGATAAAAATTATCAAGACAAGACTTCGGAAATTATATTTAATATTATGGTTAAATTGTTCTTTAATATTTTTGGATATTGATTTTGTTAATATAATATCATTTTCTTTATAAATTATATTTTGTGTTTTGGCCCCCCTTTAAAATTTGGTCTAGCTTTGCCACTGGTAGTCTGCAATGCTAAAATGATATGTATGATTCCATCATTAGAAGTAGTAGCCAAGGGAAGATTAATTTGTGGTTCCGTCATTTGATGCTTTGATGTATCATGTGTTCTTTTAAATATAAAAAGGATCTTTGTTTTTTCCTACTCTTCTCATTGTTGAGCACAAAATTGTAATGTTTCTGTAGCTTGATGCTTAAGTTTCATTTGCTTTCCTAGCCTGTAGTTAGATTTGCATATAAATTAGTTAATGATTGGCAGTACTAACTTTAGATCTTTAATGATCTGACAATTCCGGACTTCACTCCACACATGAGATAACATTGGTAAGATATGTTACTTGAAGACCATGTACAAATTATGTAATCCTCGTAAGGGTTTTTTTTCCAGTAGAGGCGTGCCTATGGCATCGTGCTTTAGTACATAGGTTAGTAGGAGGAACGGGAAAATTCAGCAACATCATGAATCCAAAATGTTGATTAGAGGTTGATGGGGGATTCTTTACCGTTAAAATAAATAAAAATTGTTTTATAAATATTTTGTATAATATAAAGCTTTTAAGTTCATCAAGAGTTCAAGTATAAGACAAAAAAAACCAAATAGAGCATTATTATAAATTTCGATGAAAGATAATATCTCAAAGTAAAACTTAATTTATTAACTAATGGTGCATAGAATTAAAGGTTACAAAGTATGAAAAATATCTATACACATTATTAAATATATATAATTTATAAAGATGTGTGAAAAATTAATAAAGAATTATGTTTATAAAAAAATATTAATATAAGTAAATAAGGAAATTTAATATTTATAAAAAAATTACAAAATATGGAAAATGCTTATACACCACTATAAAGAACTATAGTGGATAAAAATAAAATAATTATACTCTTAAAATCATATTTTAAAATCATAAATCGTATCATAATTAAAAAAAGAAGATTTATATTAAGAAAAAAATATTAAGAACAAATAATTAATATAAAATATTTTTAAACTATCATAATAATTCATCAAAATATTAAAAATATATTAATATAAAATCTTTACAAAAAGAAGTAAAAGTTACTAAATGAACAAACATAAATTATTGTTTATAGAAAAATTTAAATAAAAATAATGGAGTAATGTGCCAAGTTAAAAGATATTTAATTTTATTTTAAAAGTAATTATTGACAACTATAAAAAAATTTATAATTGATAAAGTTGTTCAAGAAGTCAATAGAAGAAGTCGACATTATGTACTTGAAGGTATTTAACCATTTACAATATCACAAAATTATTTTTTTTTAAAAAAAATCCTTCTGTCAAGCAAACCCGTGGGCAGCGGACTAATTATCATCTTGGATGAGCTCCTACTTAAAATATTTTTATCGAATTGTCCACATCCAATGGTTATAATTGCAATCAGTATCACACAGTGGAGCATCATAGAAAAATCCGAAACTTTAAGAAACTTGAACAACATAATCAGGATCAACTAGCCAATAAGTCAATATAGATTCGTAATATTGTGAAGTGACATTGATGAAGTAAGTCACCACTCCACGTTGGGTACCACTGAGGGAGTAAGTCATTACTTTTGCATATGGAGGAGATTGGAAGCAAGTCATTAATTACTTTTGCACATGGAGGAGATTGGATTTTCAAGGACTTCAAGTTAAGGATTGGAGAAGCTTAACCATATCAAGGAGAATGGAATTTCAAGGACTTGAGGTTAGGGAATGGAGAAGCTAGATTCTCAAGCAGACCACTGTCGTTCAGAGCCTAAGACATCAGAATTCCAAGTAAGTACTTATTCAAAATAAGTTCATCAGTAATAGCTAAGTAGTAGTTCATCAGTAATAGCTAAGTAGTACGTAGCATAAAAATAATACCTGAAGAAGAAGAGAATTTAGAACCAGAGATTCCACATTGGAAATCCCATTCAAAAGCTTGAGCAACCTTTGTCTATAGTATTCAGCATTACCCACTTCCAATTCCGCGTGGCGTAGAGAAGGGAGATTAATGACGGAGAAATCATTAACCCGATAACAACCATACTCCAAGACCTCAAGGTTTGGCAAAGAAATTTCCAACGCACCAGAAATTGTCACATCTACCAATCTCAACCTAACAAGTTTGTGTCCAGTTATCTTTAGAATTTTGTTCATGGCCCAGATCTGGACGAGGCATAAGTTGGTGAGGTTAGGAATCATATTGCAAATATCAAAGCATCCTCCTCCATCATATGCCACATTTTGAAGATTCAAGCTTGTGAGCGCAAGCATAGGATGACCGAACGACGAGGGTCGAATAATGAACTTTCTTAGGTTTAGAGTTTCCAGAGTTGGCGAAGCTAACGACAGGTCGGGCAGGAGCCATGAGGGTGGTCCAGTATGGGGAGAGGCAGGAACGATGACGAGATCACGTACGCCGTGAGACAGGCCGTAATTGATGAGCTCTGTAAATATTGGCATGTCCCCGATTGAGACATCGGCAGAGAAGCGGAGTCTGTCTACCCTGCAATTCCCGGGGCGTTGGTGGGCCAATACGGCTCTCATAAAGTTGAGGAAGGAGGGGATGTCTCTGGTGAAAGCACCAATACGGCTGATGTCGCAATTCCCACGGCGTTGGCGGCCCAATAAGGCTCTCACGAAGTTGAAGGAGGAGGACCTGTCTCCTCCGGGGGGAAAAGAATTGATGTCAAAGTTGAGGTCTTGGAGGTAAGTCCACAGATGTCTCCATCGCGTGGACAAGACAGAGGTACGGACGGCGGATTTAGTGTCGTTCAGGGAGCGGAGGATGTGGAGAAGTATGTCGTCCGGCAAATTGCTCAGCCTGTCTCTGTCTGGCTGTAAGGTGTTTCCCATTGATTCTAACCCGTACGTAGATTCAATTATGGCGTGGTGAGTGTTTAAATAGTGGTGAAACTAGTAGAGCCCTAAAGAGAATGAGAATGGGACTCCAAAGAGTTTGGAACTTAATAGGAGTTTCGCAAAAAAATAAAAATTTCCAAACAATCAAGGATCACTATATGCGACAGTGAGGGAGTGAAAAAAAAAATTTGCGACAATTAAGTATCAGCAAGACAGCAAGAGAAATTCTATCCTGCAGACACAACCATTAAGGATCAAATTAATCTGATTTAAAAAAAATATAAATTATATAGGACATAAGAATTAATTAATTAGCATCTATATGCGATAAATTCAGGATCAGTATATAGGATTTGAAAAATATAGGAAAAAGATTTAATTAACACAAAGTGGAAGAGATCGAGATACATGCTTCTATTTTATTTCTTCGTATTTATCTTCTGTTAGCTTTAGAGTGGAGAGAAAACAATTAAAACTGGAGTCTATATATATATATTATTAAAAATAATGTTGTAGATTGAAAAAAATGGAAGAAGAGCAGTAGGCTGGAAGAGGAGCAATCAACTCTGTATTTTTATTACTCATCAGTTCATCATTTCTGCATTTCATATACATTATATAGAGGGAGGAGCTGGTAGGTAGGTTCATGATATGTGTGGGCATGACATCGACATGCTATATACTGTTTTATAACACTCCTCCTTGGATGTCATTATGTACTGGGTAGAATACGCTTAGGGAGAACTGTCTCATTAAAAATCTTACCAAGAAAAACCCAGTAGGATAAAAACTTGGTGAAGGAAAAAAAGAGTGCAGTGCGTATTCTACTCCCCCTCATTTTGGCCTCTCTTGATTTCTTGATGTCGTTGCATGCCAATCATCCTTGTCAACTTCTGGTGACGTGTGCTTTGTCCGATCACTTTTGATACATTACTACTTTAATTGGACAATGTAGGCAGCATTATATTCATAATTTGTTGTTGGAGCATCTATCTTGCCGTTTTGCTTTTGTAGTCCCGGTGATATAGCAATATCATGTGTAAAGTTGTAGCAGATGTCCGTCTGTATTTTTGTGGATCAAATAAATGACCTGCATCAGCAAAAACCACTATATTCTCTTCGGATTTATAGGGTTAACATAATACCACATCAGTCATACCCCGAAGATAAGAGCAAAGTCATATCTTGCCAATAGGCTTATGACAAAAGCTTCAGGCTTCATGTCACTAGCAATATAAATTTCATTTAGATAGGGTACTTCTGGACCAATCTAATTCTTTATGAGATTTTTCAGGAGTTCCAATAATATTTAAATCACAAAAATATATATAACATAAGCAATAAATTCATGCGTACTCAAAATGATTTGAATCATGTAAAGGTCAATTTAGCTTAATTTTGTATATTCCCGGGAATTAGTTGCTTCAAGCAACTTGAATCCTTCAGGGATTCTCATGCATATGTCATGACATATGGATCCATAGATGTAGGCTGTAACAACATCCATTTGATGCATCTCTAATTCTTTTCACATTATGCCAGACTTACCAAAAATAATTGCATCCACCACAGGGGAGTATATCTATCTCTTCACAATCAATACCAAGTCGTTTGGGTAAAACCTTGTGCGATAAGCCGTGCTTTGTATCTCTCTATTATAATTCTCTTTTCGCACAAATACCCATTTTCAATCCATTGGTTCCACACCATCTGGTGTATGGACTACAGGTCCGGATAGTATCTTGCTTCACAACGGACTACAGGTCCGGAAAATATCTCGTTTTACAAGCGATTCTCACACAGCCTTAATCACGTTTCTCAATTTGGCCAATCATACTGTGCCTACATTCATTAATAGATGTAGGTTCATGATCCTCATTTTATTTCAAAATATTTAGCGTTATAAAATAAATATTCCGTCGACGGTTATTTCACGTCGGTTCCATCTTATTTCTGACATTGTAATTGAGATCTCGTCATACTTATTTATTTCAGGTACCTGAGTTACTTCTGGAACTTTATCAATTGTGTCGGAAGTCTCTTCTGGAGGATTTTTCTCTTCTTGAGGAATTTTAATACAAACCTCTATTGGAGGCCTTATTTTCTTACTAGGGCCATCTTATCTCTTTGCTCCTTTTTCTCTATCGAGAATTTCTTTTTTTTTGGAACCGAGTATATTCTACGCTTTATGCATACTTTAGATTCATTTGAATACTATACTTGTTCTTCTGGAACATTAATGTGAACAGGAGCATATGCAGCTGGTATGGTCACACTTTTCAAATCAATAAATATGTCTGGCAATTGACTTACTAATATGTTGCAAATGAATCATCTTCTGAACTTCATGTTCACAAAAATTCATTTGAGGATCAACAACTATACATTGATAATGTATTTCAATAATATCTTGATCCAGTTGCTTATTTTCTCCCTCTGATGTTGGGTAAACTCTTTCACCAAATTAATAATAAACAAATCTCCAATCATTAATCAATGGTTTCAATTAGTTTGTAATTGATGGAGATTTTTATACTCTACATCTATTCCCAACCTTCTTTAAGGACCAATTTTACTATGCTGTGGTGGAGCATTATATACTGTATAACCAATGGTCCGAAGATGGGTGTTACTATTGACCATGAACCAATTAAATGGGGAGATCTTTTGTTCGGCTTGATGCACATAAGTGTTGCTGCATGTAAAATACCATTTTCTCAAATAGTCATATTTCATCAATGGTCTTGCAATCAATTGTCAATGTTCCCCAGATCTGTTTGGGTTTATTTCCAATGATATACATTATCCATTGAAGAAATATACCAGCATTATTTAGACATATAGTCTAATAACATAATTAGGGATATGTACCCGCAAGTGGCTTAATCATTAAAACAAGTGCGGACAATGCCAACTTGCGTCACACAATGGATCATCTAGTCGATGCATCGTAAAAATTACCTAGATGGTCAACACAGCGGATTTATCAGTCCGCGTTCATATCCCAGAATTAATCCCAAACTTGCTGGTTTAGGAAGGCCGTATTATTAATTTTGTAGCAAACAAAACTCATAGAAATTCATTGATTGTAAAACTTCTGGTTTTTCAATGAATGATCCAATAAATTTCGTGCATCATTATTGACCCGGGATGGCCCAACCGATCATGCCAAACAATAAGTCCATGTACCAACTTCAAGTTGGTGCCAGCTTCAGGCTGGATAACTTAGAAAAATTATTTACCAGCTTCTGGCTGGTGCATACTAGCTATAAATTACATATCTATCAGCTAACTTCTAGTTGGTCTCAGCTTCAGGCTATATAAACTTGTGTATTGAAACACTTAAAATTTCTAGCTTCAGGCTAGAGCATTTCAGCTTATGGCTTGATATGTTAAGTTTCGATTACTCAACTGCTAGCTTCAGGCTAGCTATATATGTGCCAATTTTAGGCTTATTTCTGCCAGTCATGTCAAAAAGATCAGAATTATTGGACAATAATTAAAGTAGTGGCAAACTTTTCCAAAAACAAAACCTCGAAGCTTGAAAAATTTTGGAGTTTACTGACAAATAATGCAAAGTTTTAACTACCGAAAAATCTTCTGGATCTTTTCGGAGACAGAAAAAAAGGGTCCACATTTGAAAAACTGATACCTAGCTGTCCAATCTCAGTCTATAAGAAGGGGAGGCGGTTGAGATAGGAAGATGCAGAAAACTCAAAAAAATCAACAAGACAAGAAAAATGCCTTCCCCAGCTACTGTTTTCTTTGTTGAGGGTGCCTCTCTAGGAAGAAGAAATAGGTTAGCTTATAGTATGGTGAATGAGTAGCAAGAGGAATTACCGAATGATCTGGCGAGAATTCCTCGTATAGTGTTTGTTGATGAACTATATTCATCTAGGTTCTTTATAACTCCTATGGAAGAAACATTCTTCCTAGAGGACCAAAGCAATCTAAGGGCTTCCTTTTATGGCTCGGCTAACTCTATTATGTTTTTCATATCTAATAGACTGCAGGAATTTCAGCTAGAGCCTTCATGTCAAATTTTAAATCAAAGCAGTTATTATCAGGTTTCCATGATGGCTCGGAGCGTCCCAAGGGTGACTGGTTGACTGGGTTACCACCTACATGGCCTAAGGTACGACTTTTACTGTGGAATTGCAGGGGTGTAGCAAGAAGGTCTCAAGACTTTGTGCGTACCTTAAGGGATCTGAAGAATCAGTACAAGCCTAACATGGTACTGATTACTGAGACTTTGTGGCAAGCAGGAGAGAATCATGGTGTGATTCCACTTCGTTTTCCTCCAACAAATCGGTTTGAGATACCTGGAGAAAACAACATGGGTGCTATGTGGTTCTCCTGGAACGACAGTGTTAGGGCCAACATTAATGGTGAGGCTCAGAGTTTCAGGGTTAATGTTGTACCCAACCGTTAAATAATTTCATTCAGCTTTATGTGTGAGAACAATTCCTCTATGTGGATGTTCTCAAGTGATGATCCCTTCTGTAATAATAATATGTATGTTTTCTTTTAGCCTTGCCTTTTGTCATAATCTTCACAGTCATAATAGTTGGAATAATTTCTTCCATATCCTTGGCAACAGGCACTATACTGTCTCATTCACTTTAAGGAATGGAGCAGAATCAATTTAATGGGATCCATAACAAAATAATTTGTTTAATTGCTATAAATAAGAAAATTTTATACTCTTCAGGAGTTTATGCTCTTCAGGAGCGTATGCATATGATCTTTTAGAACATAGTTACATTTGTGTTTTTCACAGTATAGGTATGCAACAGTATTCACATACAGTTTTCCTCTCCCCCTTGAATGCTGTTGCATTTTTGGGTTGGTGAAATATTGCTCGTCAGGAGCACATTAAAAACCCATGCTCTTCTGGAGCGGATTAGTTTACTTTTATATGGATAATTTCCGTTTATTAATTTCGGAATATATCGTTGCACTGTCTTTAGGACAAATGCCCGAGTCATTATTCGAGAAGCGACAAATCCATGTACATATAAAAAGAATTAGGCAGCAATAAAGATAAACATAAGGTAATAAATATAACAAAAATAATAAAACTAAACATAAAAATTAAATTGATCAATATATGTCAAACTTACACCTTCAGGGTAAGCAAGAATAATATTTTAATATCGTAGTCTTTATCTTGACCAATTATGGTATCATCAACATTACATTTGTCCTTCAAGGACACACATTTGCTTCAGGTGCGTACACTTGTATTTAAATTTGGTGAGAGTAACCATCTTCTGGTGGTCTGTCAATGTCCAACTTCTGGTGGTCATATAAAGATTTGCAGGACCTTTTGGCAGTAAGACTTCCGGTCTTTGGTGCATTTTTGAGTCTTCTGGACTCTTTCATTTAGTATTCCAAACTATTTAATGCCCATGATAAATTTCTTCCGGAAATTTTGAGGGCCCAAAATCAAATAACATAAATAAAAGACTTAATTAAAATAAATAAATAGGGGCCTTTTGTTAATTACCCCAATATAAATGACAGAAAATTAAAACTGATGGGCCTTGTATGAGCCCAAGCAAAACATAAAGAAAATTAAAAATAAGAAATATAAATACAGTGGGCCTTTTAATAGCCCAATAAGAACGTAAACTAAAGCAAGAAAATAAATACAATGGGCCTTTTCATAGCCCAATAACCAAAAATTAAAAGCAATGGGCCTTTTATGAGCCCATTTGTAATAAAAAAGCGGCTTAGCCGGTCAACAAATAGTTAAGGCGGCTTAGCCGGCCAACAAATAGATAAAGCGGCTTAGCCGGCCAATATTGAATACTATAATAGAGGGTATGCTTACTCGATAAATCTTTCAGCAATTTAAATTCCCCCCCTCTCCTTTTCCTTTTTTTTTAACAGAATATATATATATATATATATATATATATTTCACATTTCTCTCCATTTTTTTCTTCTTTCTCTCACCTTTTTTTTAGTATTTTTTTCTTTTTTTCTTTTTTTTTTCTTTCTCCCCTCTTTTTCTTTTTCCTTTTTTTTATCGGGTGGGCCATGAATAGTGCTGGCCCAGGCCCTTGCACAGTGCCAACCCGGGCCTGTGTAGAGTGGCCAAAACCAGCCTGCCAAACGCCGGCCCGAACGCCTCAAGCCCAATGCTCAACCCGACCACCAGGCGGGTCAACCCGACCCTATCCGGGTCGTCATCTTCTTCAACCCAGCACACTTTGCAGCGGCGCAGGTCGACTGACAGGGCAGAAGAGGCCGCGTGCAGACGGTGAAGGCGAGAGGCGACAACTGGGACGAGGCGGCACGAGTAGAGGGTGGCGCGACCTGGTAGCGACGGAAGAGAAGAGGTGGATCTGACGACTCCCGTCGGGTCTTCATCTGTTGGCGGCTACGTGTGGCGCAAGGCGCGGCAGCTGGCGGCTGCTGGTGAGGCGCGGCGTCACGGGTGAGAAGGATCCGACAAGTGCCTTGTCGGGTCGCCGGTCTCCTCGTCGGGTTTCCACCTCCTGGCAGTGCGTCCGGCGGCGGTAGGGGGCGAAGAAGGTGCCGGTCGGTCGGCAACGGCACGAGGAGGAGCGTGGTGCCGGCGGTGAGACAGGAGGCAGCCCGAAGCATCTTGGCGTGAACAGTAGCCGAGGGTGACTACACTGCAGCTCACCTTCGTTTCTGGTTTTTTTTTTTTCTGTCTTCTTTTCTTCTTGTCTGCACTAGTTTCTGCTCTGGTTTTGCATTGGGTTTTGTTTTTCTCAGTTGGTTAAAGCTTCGTGCTGATAACGTATTAAAAATATTGTTGTAGATTGAAGAAAATGGAAGAAGAGCAGTAGGCAGGAAGAGGAGCAATCAACTCTGTATTTTTATTACTCATCAGTTCATCATTTCTGCATTTCATATACATTATATAAAGAGGGAGGAGCTGGTAGGTAGGTTCATGATATGTGTGGACATGACATCCACATGCTGTATACTGTTTTATAACATAGATATATATATATACATCTAATCCTATAATACACCGCCACTAGCCCAGCCTAGTATGTCATATTTGAGTAGTCTATATCTCATCCAGTATATATCTACGTAATGCATGGTTGCTTATTTGGGTAGAAGATTAAGAACATAATTATGCAGCTTCACTCAAACAGGTAAGTTGGTTGTGGAAAAATCAAGTTGTTGAATTCATATGCAGTTCGTAAATAGGTTTTTTGTGTGCTCTTATTGCTAACAACATTTTACACTATATAATAATTAAAACCCGACGGAGATATTAGTAATTAGGTTCAATAATGCAGAAAGGTTCAGAAGAAAAAAAAAAAAAAGGAAAGCCAAAGCAGCCCGTGAGTTTTTACCCAATGAAAGAAGGACAGTGTTATGAGTCTTTTCTAAACTACGTCGTATTGGTTAGTTGGAGCCATTTTGGTCATTTGTCAAAGAGTATATAACATGTGCTCAAGTCTGTAACGCGTATTCATTCATCCACAATTAATAAAAGATCAGTTCCTCCTAGTTCTGCGAGAATTAGGAATTGGCTTCAACAAGAACTCACTTTCTTGATTGAAGATTGTGTGTCGTGGTGATTTGATCACCACAAGTGGTAGCGGAGCCACTCTTGGGCCAAGTGGAGTAAGGAATTGCGTATGGTTCCTGAAGATCTTGCTTGGGTGTGGTTGCTGTTCGTTTGGGGATCTAGGGTTCGTGTTGGTTACGGCTGCTATGGTTTCTGCTGAGGTTCGCCGTTTTGTGGAGGATACGATGGATAAGCGTCTCGATCAACTCCTTTCCCAGCTATCAGCGTCGGAACGGCAAAC
Source organism: Turnera subulata (assembly GCA_028386065.3). Taxonomy (NCBI): domain Eukaryota; kingdom Viridiplantae; phylum Streptophyta; class Magnoliopsida; order Malpighiales; family Passifloraceae; genus Turnera; species Turnera subulata. The sequence continues at coordinate 32,036 of JAKUCV010002821.1, read as the reverse complement.
GGCTTCACAGATTGAAGGATTAGAGAGGCAAACTGCTTCTCAAATCGAAGGTTTGCAGCGTTCTTTGGAGCAATCGTTTCAGCAGATGTTGGCTTCGCATTTCACGGTGGCGACCGCTTCGACTTCTTCGCGGCCAAAAACAACTGCTCCGGCCACAGGGGATTCGGTGCCTCCTCCAACAACAGGGAGTGCCTCGCTTCACCACTGTGCGTGCACTTCTTTGCCAGATAAGCGAGTTACACAAGCCTTTCCAGTCTTTAATGGTGCTGATGTGGACAATTGGTTATTTCGTTGTGAGCAATACTTTGCTTTCGAAAAAATTTCCGAAGAAAAGAAGGTTAATTTGGTGATATATAACTTGGAGGGTGCTGCTTTGCACTGGTATCAAAGTTTCTTGCGAAATCGCTCACCGACTTCTACGGCATTTGCTGATCGGTTTGGTACGAGAGATTGTACTGATCCAATGGCAGCTCTCAAGGATCTTTGCCAAACAGGTACCGTAGATTCTTATTTGGAGCAATTTGATAAATTCATGTGCCGCCTTACATTGGCTCCTGAGCATGCTTTGAGTCTTTTTTTGAGAGGTCTGCGAGGTGATTTTGGGCTTGTATCAAATGCTAACATTTCATGTATAGAGATAGATAGTGTTCTTGGTGAGAGCACTGCTTCTTTTGTTTCTTTGGGCATTCAAGAACTAGAATCAGTTTTGGTGACGAAACCTTGGTGCACACAAGCCAATGAGACAAAATTTGGGTTAGATGAGATTGCGCCAGCAGGGGAGGGCAGCATTAGTCTCTCATTCAATGATATAAACCAAAAGAAGGGAAAGGGAAAGTTTGCAGTTGATGAATTGGAGGGAATTTCCACACCTGTAGTTGATGGACAGTTGCAATTCCTTGGACGGAATAACATGCTTCGAGGTTGGGGTAAATTGAGGAGAAGGCAACAGAGGATGAGAATAGGATTGGTAGGTCAGTGAGGAAGAAATGGAAGCAAATGAGTGTGCTCTTAGTACCAAGGAAGCAAAGAGAGGAGAACAAAACAGGAAAGAAGAAGCACTATAAGTCATTAAGGAGAAAGGCAAAAAAGGTAGTAAGAGTTGGTTTTTGGAGATTTAAACATAGGAAAATTTGGAGCTTGGGAGCAGCACATTAAGGAGAAAGGCAAAAAAGGTAGTAAGAGTTGGTTTTTGGAGATTTAAACACAGGAAAATTTGGAGCTTGGGAGCAGCACATCAGTTTGTTCAGATGAGGAAAAAATGGAGAAAAAAAGTTAACTGTGAAAAGAGTTCCAAACTGTGTAGAAACCATGCTAGTCGCTTCTTATGGAATTTTGATACACGGATGAAGTTTTGGAAGAAAAGCATGAAGTTTTCAATTGGAAGTGATGTAGATAGAGGAAGGATTGCTTTATGGAAATTTAAAATCAGAACAAGGCTGTGGCACTGTGAATATTTCCATCTGTGGTTGAACAAAAAAAAATTCCAGCATGCTTGTTTACTCATTACCCGTCAAGAATTGGTTTGTTTGAAGTTTTTATGAGCACCATGATCTTTGATCCAGGTGGAGTTTTTGGAGTGCTTGTATTGATTGTTTTTGGTGCCACTGCAACTCAACATGCTACTGTAGAAACTCTGAGAGGAATGGCAACAAGTGTGCCACTGCAACCTCGTTATGTTCCTGCAGGAATTCTGAAAGGAATGGCAGCCAGTGCACAATGCTTTATGCCGGAAATGATGAACTTGGTTTTGCATCCACTGGTTATATCTACTGGAGTGATGACTTTGAGATTTCAGTGGCGTGAGTTGTTGCTTGATATGCATATTGTAATGGTCGTTAGCTTCAAGTTGTCAATTTCTGCTTGGTTTGGGCGTTTTTCCATTTGTCTTGTTCTTGAGGACACATTCTTTGAGGGGATGTGTTGTTATGAGTCTTTTCTAAACTACGTCGTATTGGTTAGTTGGAGCCATTTTGGTCATTTGTCAAAGAGTATATAACATGTGCTCAAGTCTGTAACGCGTATTCATTCATCCACAATTAATAAAAGAACAGTTCCTCCTAGTTCTGCGAGAATTAGGAATTGGCTTCAACAAGAACTCACTTTCTTGATTGAAGATTGTGTGTCGTGGTGATTTGATCATCACAGACAGATTGGACCAGGATCTCATACTTGGGCGCCCAATGGAATCTTAGGTACCGGAATCTTGAAATTTTCGGTTATTTCCTGCCAAATCTAACTAAACCCTACAACACACAGATAACCGTCGTCAATCCAAGAACGAAGCATCATCCCCCCTTTATAACCATCACCCATTGATTTCTCTCTTCACCAGAACAATATTATTCACCGTCATCAAAGAAATCACACAACTCAGTTTCCACTTTTCTTATGGCCACCATGAAGATAATCGCGAAACCCCGTGACCGCGAAGACACCCTGATGTTCTTCATGGTGGAGCTAGAGCTCCGCCCCAACCAGAACCAAACCATTCACACCACCGTCACCTCCATTCCCGCCGCCGTCACCTAGTGGCTCCATGACATCCTCCCCTCACACGACGATGAGCCCCGCAACAAGCTTGTGGTCAGCCTCAACATCCTTCCCCAACATTTCAACATCTCCTCCTCCAATTCCAAGACACCCTCCTCCCCTTCTTGCTTCTCCTCCCCCGCGATGATCTGCTTCAAGGTGTGCTTCAAGGACCTCGAACCCAAGCAGCCGGAAGTTCTTACCCTATGCATCGACAACTGCTGCCTGATATTCCAACTCGGAAACGCCAAGAAACTCCCGGAATCTCTAACCAACTTTCTTGAAGACGGCCAAGTCACCTTCGTTGGCTGCTGGGACTACCATGTGGAGATGTACATTAAGAAGTGTTAGCAAGTAAAGCGCCGGGAGTAGCCCACAAATTCGGGAGAAAACAAGCGAGGTCCAAGTGAGATCCACACTCGTGGGCTTGGATACCACAAAGTAACCCAAAACCTTAAGGCATTGGGTACATGGGTCCATTCCACTTATATTTTACTCACTTGGTCTCTTTTTATCCGATGTGGGACAATTATTCATACTTGAACACCCAACAATCTCCCCCTCAAGTGTGAGTTTCTTCCACATCGGGCTTAGGCATACTCCCCCTACAACGAAAGCATCTTCTGCGACATCCTCAAGAGCCCGCTCCACAACACCAAGCCTGTGTTCAAAGGAGCACGTGCCTGCCAATCTCTTAGGTTTTCAAGAGTCACGCCTTACAACTCCACACCTGGGCCTGAAATAGGAGTCTCGAGCTCCCTCCACGTGGGGCAGTAACCACGGGGCAAACCATGTCGCGTATCAATATCGATCATAGCCGAACCATCAGCTCTGCTACCACTATTAGTAAGTAAAGCGCCGGGAGTAGCCCGCAAATCAGGTAGAAAACAAGCGAGGTCCAAGTGAGATCCACACTCTTAGGCTTGGACACCACAAAGTAACCCAAAACCTTAAGGCAATGGGTACATGGGTCCATTCCACTTATATTTTACTCACTTGGTCTCTTTCTATCCGATGTGGGACAATGACTCATACTTGAACACCCAACAAGAAGGAGTATCCGCTACTGAAATCCGTCAACAGGATTGTTAATTTGCGTGCCTTGGCGGCTGTTAAGTTTGCGGAGGTCCACCTGGGGGTGTCAAGGGATGAGCTGATCTTCAAGATCTTTGGGGTTGAAGGGTTCAAGGAATACGAGTTTCTTACTGATGAGGACCATATTGGGTATGCTTGTGCTGACGCTGTTGTGAGTTTCTTCATGGGAATGGAGCTGGAAGCCTGGAGCCATAACCGCCCAACTCCAACTAATTGATCTCATGCATGATGATTCTCTTTTGTTGATTGCTTTTAGTTAGAACAGGATGTGATGTTAGTTTCTGATTACTTAATTAGCGATTTGGTACGCACAGTAATTCCTGTTTGATTTTCACTGTGAACTTTGATATGGCGACACTTTCTTTCTTTGCATTCATTCTGGTTCCTCTGTCCTGTAGTCTTTGTAGCAATGGCAGTCATGAGTATCATGTAATATCTTCATCTGCCTATCTTGATTCTTGATCAATGAGAAATAATAATTAGATCCATTAATGCATTTTGGCGGCTACATATTCTGATGAATGATCACCTTTGTGCCAAGCCTGGTTGATTTCATTTTCTTCGTTAATTTGTGTGGCTAACACAGTTTAGATATATTTCAAGTTTTCTTCAAGACACTGCAATGCTCAATGTTAGTCCAGTCCCATTTTTTCTTTGGAAAGTAAATCAATTCCATTGCTCCAATCTGGAAAAGTAATCCTAAAACAATGACAAAACTATGGCTACAATTTTTACTATATCAGTACTTGACTAAAAGTTTAGTTCCTGGACTTTGAATTCTTTTCTACATAACTCATGTTAGTGATATACTCCATGATTTGGTAGAGATTTAACCTAAAACTAGTCCCAGTTTTTACATTGATTAATTTTAGAGACTTCCACTTGCAAACAGTTTCGAACGTAACAATTTCTGAGGCAACCATGTTTAGCGAGAGCCCGCAATGAAAGCAAGATGGAAAGACAGAGTACACAACTCTGTAGAGCAAGCATTGATACCTATCCTCCAAAAGCAGCCAATTGGAGGGGAATTCAGAATACTCGAGACCCACACAAAAATCAAAGGCTAATTAAGGAAGTCAGCTACTGTATCTGCCTCATCATGTACAAAATCTATGGACCAATAAACATGGGATTCTACTATAGGCTTATAGAGATAAATCGTTTTTAAGTCCCTTAACTTTTAAAAAATCTCATACCTTGTCCCTGAGCTTTTTTTTTCAAAGATTATGTCCCCAAACTTGTTTTGAATCTCAAGTTTCTATCCGTTTTTCCTTTTTTCTTTTGGTATAAAAGGGATTCTAAAGACAAGTTACATCAAAAATTCCCGGAGGATCTGTGCCCCCGAGGCATCAAGCAAGAGCTGATTCATACAATATTGTGGAGGTGTGTCCGCTGAGACTAAAGCAAAATCAAGGGAGAGGCTCGTCTTGGCTAGCAAGTCTGCCACCATATTCGCCTCGCGAAAGACATGCTGGATAATGACGGACCATGGCCGCCGAAGCTTCTCACGCACACACTCCATCAGCGGAAGATGATCAATCCGGGAGGGGGTACTAGAGTTAAGGAGGGAAACAACATCCAAATTATCCACCTTAACCACCACCCGGGGAAAACTAGAACTCCATACGAGGCATAAAGCATCATAGACTGCCCATATATTGGCAAGGAAGGGGGTACATTGTGGTAGACGATGTGTAAACCCTAATACCCACTCCCCAGCCGAGTCCCTGAATACTCCCCCAGCTCCTGTACGCCAAGAGCTGTGACAGACCACACCATCCGTTTTGATTTTTATCCAATCCGGTGTCGGGGGTTCCCAGCCAACAAAGATCTCCTGGGAGGTTGGCTGTAGACTAGCCTGCTCCGACTGGGACTGCTCACGCCATACCTGGAAAGCATAGGCAAGTATTCTCTCTGCTACACTCCTGGGATCCTCCTGTTGTCCATGATGTTGGAAAATGTGCTCATTGCGTGCCTTCCAGATCATCCATGCACCCACACCAAACAAGAGCGGCCATGGGCACCGTGAAATGCACTACATAGGTTGCTTGAGTGCCGAAGTAATCCAAGACTCTGTCGTCCCATCTGCAAAAAAGGATTGCCAAGCACTAGATCTCAAAAGATATTTCCAAATGGACCGGGCAAACTCACAGTCCCGAATGGCATGTAATCCTATCTCCGGGCCATGGAGGCATCGCAGGCAAGTGGCATCCGTAGACATATGTCGGTAGACTCTAGTAGCATTGGTCAAAAGGGCATCATGTGCAGGCTGCCATAAGAAGGTCCTAATGCGCGGCAAGCCCTTCCACCGCCATGGTGATCTGCAAGGTTCTGAGTGGGAAGGTTCCAGGGATCCCCGAATGAGCTGATAGGCCGTCCGAACAGTGCAGTCCCCTGAACTAGTGTGGTCCCAGATCGCAACATCCTCCTCCCCATCATAAGCCAGGATCGGAGATAGAGCTAGAACACCCAAGACCGTATGGGGGAGGTATTCCTGCAGACTAGAAATATCCCAGCCTCTATCAGGGGTGACATAGGAAGCCACTGAGCGGTGCAAGTGATCATCAGGAACATGAATGATAGCTTGGGATTTGAGATTACCCCCTCCCCCCAGCCAGTTATCAGTCCAGAACCTAGCGTTGGTTCCGTTCCCCACAAGCCAAGAGGTTCCCTTCTAGAGAGTGGGCCAGGCTTTGCATATACCCCTCCAAACATGGGAGCCTCGTTGCCTGGAGACCATTTTGGGGAGGAAGTCATTGCCAGCACCATACTTGGATTTCAGCAGCTTCACCCAGATAAGATCTGGACAGGTAAGAAATTTCCAGGCCAGCTTGATCAAATAGGCTTCATTCGCTTGCTGCAAGTTACGGAGGCCCAAGCCACCCTTGTCTTTGGGTTCACAGACTAGCTGCCAGCTAACTAGCGATGGATTTCTATTATCCTTTGTGGAACCCCATAAGAACTGGCGGGATTTCTTGTCCGCCTCATCACAGATGGAAGCTGGGAGAGCAAGCATCTGCATAGAATAAGTTGGAATAGCCTGCAAAACAGATTGAGTTAAATTCAGACGGCCAGCAAAAGAAAGAGAATTAATCTGCCAACTTTGAAGTTTCTCCTCAAGTTTATTAGTAATATCACTAAAAAGAGCAATGCTTGTTCTGCCATGGATAAGTAGGATGCCCAAATATTTCCCAAGGTTTGTTGTCAAGGGGATGCCACAAGTATTGCTGATGGCCTGAGCTAGACTTGTAGACACATTCTTGGAGCAGTAGATGTGGGATTTGGGTCGACTGATTCGTTGCCCAGAGCTCAGACAGAAATCCTCCAAACATTGTGTAACTACTCGTGCTTGCTCCACTGAAGCTTCTGCAAAAAGAACCAGATCATCAACAAAGAACATATGAGAGAATGGCGGGCTACTCCTCTTAGGTTAGAAGGGTTTCCAAACATTCATGCAGACACTAGCATTGATTGATTGTGATAGTCTCTCTAAACAGAGAACAAAAAGTAAGGGGAGAGAGGGTCCCCCTGTCGTAGGCCTCGAGAAGGCTTGAAAACTCGTGGCGTCATGTGGACGTGGGTCCTAGGAGGCCAGTTTAGTTTAATAATTTTATATTTTTTATTTATTAGAATTTCCATTTTGAAAAAATAATATCGAATTTGAGTAAAGAGAAGATAATAAAAAACTAAAAATCTGAAAAATGATTTAAAAGGGAAACTTTCACATCTATAATCATTATAAATTTTTAAAAGTTGATTGATTTCAAAGCTGATTGACTTGAATTATTACAAGTTTAAAAAAGGAAATACATTATTATTTGTAATTTGGAAAAAAATATATTTTCAACTGATTAATTCAAAATTATTACCAATTTGAAAAAAATTAGTTATTAGTCATAATTAGAAAGTAAATAGATTTTCAAAGCTAATTAATTTGAAATAATTGCATATTTAGAAAAGGAAAATTAATTATAATTGGAAAACAAATAAATTTTCAAAGTGATTGATTGGAAATTGTTAAAAAGGAAATTTTTATTATTTATAATTGAAAAAAATAAATTTTCAAAGTGATTAATTAGAAATTGTTAAAAAAGAAAATTAATTACTATTTATAATTGGAAAAACTAATAAATTTTAAAAGTGATTAATTGGAAATCATTAAAAAAGGAAATCTCAAAGGAAATTTTGACCGGTTAACCTCACTAAATTTTTTATGGTTTTTAAAAAATCATTAAAAACTGGGGATTTAACGGAAACTAATCATTAAAATCCAATCTCTTCTTTTTCTCTTATATTCCAAACTGTAAACTCCAAAATTAACAAAACCCAAAATATTTTATCAAAACAATCTCCATAAAGAAATTAACAAGAGATAAAGAAGAGAAATCAAAGCATAGAAAACAATGTCGTCCCCCTCTTATTCACCGCGTACGAGCTCGCCCAAGCACCACCACTGCCGGACTACCACCCTCAACCACCATCACAGCCTCTCGTCGACCTTGCCTTCCGCCTTGCCACTCTCGCCAATCACCACCATTGGCCTCTGCCCGGGCCAGAATAGCAACCTCCGTCAACACTCGACGACCAGAACTGGGTCACTAACACAAGCCACATCCACAACCATACCCCTCCAGAACCACCGCCCAGAGACGGACACTCAACCACCAAAACAGCTGACCTGACCACACAACAAGCACTGTCGTCCCATCACCCAACAAACAACCAACGACCATACACAACCCAATTGGGTTGATCCACAATCAAAGACGAAAGGAAGAAGAAAGAAAAACGTGAAGATTCTTCCCTTCCAGATTGCAGAGGCGGTGGGTTTCGTCGGGTTCCCCACACACAGAGGCTCCCGTCCTAAGATTCTTCCCTTTCAGATTGCAGAGGCGGCGGGTTTCATCGGGTTCCCCACACACAGAGGCTCCCGTCCAAAGATTCTTCCCTTCCAGATTGCAGAGGCGGCGGCGGCGTGTGACAGGAGGCAGCGGTTCAGGGAGCGAGGCGGCGCGAGGAGGAGAAGAAGAAAATGAAGAGTTCTGTCATATTCCCAAAAAAATCTTTTTACAAAATTATTTAATTTGGTTTAGGGGATTAAATATAACTAGTTTCCATTTTAACATTTTTTAAAAAAGGCAATGATATTAATTTTTATGTCAACCAATGCGATTTAAAGAATAATAGTATCCATCTTCCAAAATTTTGATATTTTCTATTTTTACATCAATCATTCGTAGCTTTCTATATTTTAGGGAATAATAGTATTAATTTTCTAAAATTTAGGAGAAGATTTTACTCCAAAATAGGGAAACAATTATTAATTGTCCCAATAATAAAATCTGGAAAAAAATGAGAAACAATAAAATAATTCCTCAGCCCAGGGCCTACAGTCCACGTGCGCCACGTGTCAGGCGCTGACTGAATTACTGGCTATCAAAGGTTAAAAGGATAAAAACTTGTGATTTGAAACAAGTTCCGGGACAGAATCTTTGAAAAAATAAGCTCAGGGACAAAGTTTGAGATTTTTAACAAGTTAAGGGACATAATACAGATTTGTCTCTAGGCTTATATAGGCAGGATGAATTGTCCTCTAATTGGTGGGTTTGTTTGATTGCTTCATTAATTAGCGACTTGGTACGTACAGTATTTCTTGCCAGATTTTCACTGTGAACTCTGTTATGGCTCATAGTGGGGTAATATGGATGTATAGTTCTATGCATTATTTCCTGTTTAATTCCTCTACGTTTTGTAGCAATTTTAGTGGGTATTTTGTAAGTTTTTTCATCTGCCTTCTTGAATCTTGATCAATGAGAAATATAAGATCAATTTTGCAACTTAGCTATTGTTACGATGAGTAGTGACCACCTTAATTAATTTGTGCCCCACAAGTTAATTTCATTTTCTTTTGTTTATTTGCGTTACTGACACTTTTTAACAGACAGTGATTCACTTTATTTGTGTGGTTATAGTGCAGAGCATAAACAATACAAGTAACTAAAAAAAAAGTTGCCTAACCCCCATTAAGAACACAATGCAAGAAGTGTGAAGTGTGAACCAATGGAAGCCGTTGCAATTTTGACACTTCGTGTTAACAATGGTTTTGAAATTCTTCCATTTTTATTTTTTTTAAAGGCCAAATAATATGGCATGCTCTCCTTTTTTTGGGGGTATTTTTCTTTGAGAATCAGATACCATAATCCTTTGGTAAATGAGTTTTTTGTGTACTCTTATTGCTAACAATTCCGATGGAGATACTAATAAATAGTTTCAATAAGGGAAAGGTTCAGAACAAAACAAATAATCTATATCTATACTATCTATAAAAGCATGAAGACACTAAAACAACCGCAAAACTATAAAAATACTCCTATTCTTCATTAGGTGTTTATTATTGTATTATAATTATTATAAAAATAATTAACAAATCATTAAATCTTCCTTAAATAAAATTTACCTTTATCTATATCTATACTATATATAAAAATATGACGTCACACAAATATGTAAAATTGAAAGACATAAATACCCCTACTTAGTCTATATATATCTACATTAATCAATATATCAAGCAATCAGTAAATTATACAAAAGCACTAACATAGAAAAGTTGACAAATGGACTAAATTACCCTTAATTAATTAATTAATATTTATTCTTATTCTTGCTTTATTGAAACGACATATCACACAATTATAAATGACATGTAGTTTTTTTATTATATTCGTACTAGGTATTATTATTAATAATAATAAATTTTCCTACATCAATTAATTAGTATTTTATTCTTATTTTGTTGAAACAACATGTCACACAACAATGAATAACATGTAGTTTCTTATTATAATTAAATGTAATCCTAAACAATTCTATCGGTTTGTCTATAATGTAAAAATAACTTTTCGTCTACATTATATATAAGTTCTTAACAAGTTAATGATTAATATTTAAGCCTTTATTTGTATTCACTCAATAACTACTAAAAATTATGAAGAACAATAATTACTGGAAGACAGTAGGGTTATTGGGAAGAATAGTTGGAGAGTCAAAGAAAACAATGAACAAGAATAACATCTATAAAATAGAATAATTATAGAGAAGAATAATCACAAAAATTTATGACAAATGTATTTTTAATTTATTATCAATAAAAACTGTAGAGAAAAAATCTAATAATATAATTTAAAGTCCTGGTTTCAAGTCCTGGTGGAAGCAGGAGTATGGAAATGATGCTATTGGTAGTGGTCCCACCTCACAAGGTGACGCATCGAGCCACTGGGAGATATTAGTCCGGTAGTCGACTGGGATACTCTTCTAACATAAAAAAAATTATAATTATATAATTTAGAATATCAAAGGAATAAAAAATATTATTAACAATAATCGATTTATAAATTCCTAATATAATACTACAACTAATTCTAAATAATGTCTATTCGCGTTTGTTTGAATTATGAAAAAAAATTATATTTTATATAAGTTATTCTCAAGAAGTGTTATTATCAAATAAGAATTATGGTGTACAAAGATTGTGTTGGGGGGGGGGGGGGGG
>JAKUCV010002821.1:0-20570 GCA_028386065.3 Turnera subulata | reverse complement strand
GGGGGGGGGGGGGGGGGGGGGGGGGGGAGAAATCGAGGTTGGTTTCTGAGTTGGTTTCTATGGAATCACTTTGGTTTCTGAGGAACCAAATGGTTTCTTCACGAACCACAAACACCCAGAACTAACCAGTGTAAAATGCACAAAGGTAGAGAGAACAGAAGAGAGAAAGGATGACACAGTGATTTATAGTGGTTCCCCCTCACCAGGTACCTCCACTACCTAAAGGCCCTTCCTTTAGGATTTTAGATACTCTCACTATCTTAGGCTTTTGCGGGATCAACCTTAACCGATTACAGAAACCAAGCTTTTGCAGGGTAAGCTCAAACCTTTACACACACAAGCTTTTGCAGGCTAAGCTCTAACCTTTACAAGTTTTTCCCAGGCTAAACTCTAACCTTTACTCAAATCAAAACCCTGATTTGAGGACCCAGCAATACTACACTAGTGGACATCCTCAAAGAGAGGTGAGAGATAAGGGTTGAAGTCTTCTCTCCAATGCTGGACCATTTTCTCCGCCCGTTGGAGTAGTTGGGAGTTGGCCTTAATTGTTGTATGGACCATTGGGACCATTTGGCCACTTGCAGCTGGGACCACGATGTTGTCAGAAAGGTGTGGTTTCTTCTGAAACCAAGCTGAAAACCAAGCTGCAAGAAGACTCAACACAAGTATATATGGCAAACATCTAATCCAGTTTGTTAGTCATCAAAATCATAATATACCAACACACTAAACATGGTTAGTTATAGATTAACACTAATTAAAATATTAGACCCATGTTTAGGCTAACAATCTCCCCCTTTTGACAAACATTGTGTTGATCTCTGCAAAATTGGGGTTAGTAAAAATAGCACTTCATATAAGCACACTCCCCCTATAACAAATAGTTTTGTGCATAAAGCACCATTGGCTTTTTCAACTTAGCCAAAAGCCTCCCCCTGCTTATAACACCAATCATCTAGCATACATTGACAACAACAGAGTAGCGCAATAATAATCAACAATCAACAATAATCATCCATAATGTATGCTTAACAGTGTTGGATTCCAGAGTCCAACCAACCAACAATTTTCTCCCCCTTTTGGCATCAACAAAATATAAGAAGGACAAAGGGTAGAAATAGCAGAAACATGCATAATATAAGAGAAGAAACATAATATCCAAATACCAAATATCCGAAACATGAGCAGAACTGAAATTAAAGACATCGTGCAGAAAGGAAACATAAAAACCAACATAAAAACCATAATAAGAACCATAATAGGAACCATGCTATAAACCTTGAAGAACACAAAATGCAATGCATGTCCTAGGGGCATCAGTAGTTGAGGCATCACTCATCATCAGTATCTGACTCAGGATGAGAAGCAGCAATACGATCCAGGGCCTCTAACACAGTAGCCTCAAAGTCAGTCATCTGATCCTTAAGATCTTCAAGTAAGCTCTCAACGGTAGTAATACGAGCACAAAGATCATCAGACTGAATAGCTTTCCCTTTCGGTTTCTTAGTCACAGAGTAATTCCCATTAGCATCGGGCTTGATGGACATCTTGGAAAGAGTAAGACTGCTAATAATCACCGGAGCAATAGGTGAAGGTCCATCAGTGGGAATTGAGGAAAACTTACGTGCCAAGAGGGGTGATCAGACCTCCAAGACATGGAACTTTGCAGGTGGCCAGAAGGTGAAGAATTAGGGTTCCATAACAGATGGGTGTCTTCTTGATAATATAGGCTAAGGTCCACTGATCACTCAGCATCACTGTGGTTTTATGATATGGTCTCGGTAAAAACACTTGAGTCAGCATGTACATCAATACCCTGTGTAATGGGATCAAATCCTTATATTTTCCTCTCTGATATGATCTCCCGAAAAGCAGCTTGTTCCCTTCAACATCAGTAGGAGTTCCCTTGTGATACTTTTCGGGCTTCAGCTTAAGGATCACAATGATATCTTTAGCAGAGATGGTGACATTCTTTCCATTAAGACGGGTGGAGATGGACACAGTGACACCAGTAGCATTAGTGGTTGATTTCCAATGCTTGAAAAACTCCTTGACCATCGGTTCATAGGCTTTGGCCTTCAAAGTGGCCAGATATCCAAGCTGAACTTTCTTCAAGATATCAGAAACCCCCAAATCAGCAAAATCCTCCATAACCACAGTATGTGGTGCATAGAAGGCAGATAGTTGTTATGGTTCAGCCAAGAATGGGGATCAAGAGAGCAGAAGAAATTAGGGATTTAGAAAAAGAAGAAGAACAGAGAAGAGAAAAGATAATCGAGAGAGGAGGAGAGGATTAACCAAATTGGTTTCTTTTCATTAACTGCATTCTGTTACAAATCCAACAGCTTATAAAGCTACAAACAAACTGAGTGACATGTATTCCTCAGAATCAAACAACGGGAAACAAGTAAATGAAATTGTAACAAGAACTCAAGATGAACTACAATAGCTGCTGCAGTAGCTTCTAAAGTCAAGAAGCATCAAAGTCCAAGTGTGCATAAGAAGAAGTAAGCCTCCCATGTAGATCCTCAAAAGCAAGGTTGGAGCATTGCACAAATACTTGGTCATGGCAACAATGTTTTTCTTTTTGGAATCATTTTGCTGCCAATTGTAAAAGATTCCACCAGAATTTGTTCATCTCGCTTCAGTGCTAGAGGCCTAGTTCAAGCATGAACTCAACAAAAATAAGAACAATGGCAGGAGATAAGAACAATGACAGCATCTGTGAAGCAATCCAAGAACACCAAAAGTAAATGAGCAGCAAGTAGCTTCCCTTGTTATCACACCATCTTCAAACACTCCCTGTAGCTGAGCAACTTGAGACTTTACAGCTACGCCAATGATATATTGTTGAGCCATCAAACAATGAGCATCCTGCTCCTTTGCTTTGCCATACTTTCCTAATTACTCAGAAATAATCAACTGTAACTCAACCTGCATATTCATTTGGTCATCAATTTCTAAGTGAGGTACCCCCATCAACCTTGATCAATAAGCTCTGTCCCTTATAATTGCCAGCAATTTTCAAGAGCTCTACTCCGTTAAGCAATACATGTAATGGTTGATCACCCTCTATTTCCTCCAAATCAGATTCCACTAGTTCCAACACTCCTTCGGTTGGATCACCAATATCATCAACATTCAAAGTTTCAGTAGCATCAATTTGCTTACACCATGCTTCACCAATTTGCTTACACAGCTGCAAACTGCTCCTCATATGCACAGAAGTTTGCTGCAAATAAATCCAACCACCAACAGCAAGCTCCCTCTTCCATTTGTTGGCACCAATTTTAATAGGAAGATTTGGTGCTACATAATATGAACTAGTACAACCACAATCTCCAGTAAACTGAAACCCCAGCAGCATTTGCGACAAGAAATCTTCACAAACATAATGAAATCCAACAACAAATTGCTCACCAAATTCTTTCCACGGAACGCCTTTATCAGCCAAAAATCCAGTAAACCACTTAATAGCCCGGCCTCCTAATAGAAAGCTAACACATGTACACAGCCAACTTCTTGGATTCTCATCAGAAAATGGTATAAGATGCAGCTTAGCAAACTTAAGATGAAAAACATCACCATTAACATCCTTCACAACAAGAAATTTCTCTCCAACGTTCTCAATTCCAACACGTCCAATAGAATCCACAGAAAAAACAGAAGAATCCACAGCAAAAACAGCATCCGATTTCGTCGAATCATCAAGAACAGGAGCAGTGGATTTACCTGAATCGCAAGCCAACTTCGTAGCAGGTGGAGGATTCAGAAGGATACCAGGCTCCTCCTCCAAATTAACCACCCTTGGAGGTGGCTCAGCTGGGGGCTGCTCTGCCTCCACTTGCCGTTTCGAGAGGGAGCGAACCACCAGATGGCGATGGTTGTGGGCAACGATAGCACCGCCATGAGTTTTCGCTAGCTCCACCAAGAGCAACGGCTCAGCTGTGTTGGTTGCAGCTTTAACAGGAAGAGCAACCATCATCGGAACCGACTCCCCATGCGCCGGAAGCGGTTTCACCGAAATAATTGGAGCAGAAGAAGTCACTGCCGATGGAATCGAAGGAAGCGAAGAAGAAACCGAAGAAGAAGCCGAGGAAGTCACCGTCGGTGGAATCAAAGGAGGCGAATAAGAAACCTCATCGGACGCAGTCGTGGACCACCGGACAAGGAGGCGCTCAAGATCGGAATGCAACTCCGCCAACTGCCGAAGCATATGACTCTGCATCACCGCCATGTTCTCCTGCTGCTGCAACAACCTCGAGAAGCCATCTTGAACAGAAACTTTGACCGGTGCGTCCAAAGAACCAGAGGAAGGAGGAGACGCCATAACCACAAAAGGTTGCAGGAAAGAGAGCTCCGCTACCAATTGTTATGGTTCAGCCAAGAATGGGGATCAAGAGAGCAGAAGAAATTAGGGATTTAGAAAAAGAAGAAGAACAGAGAAGAGAAAAAATAATCGAGAGAGGAGGAGAGGATTAACCAAATTGGTTTCTTTTCATTAACTGCATTCTGTTACAAATCCAACAGCTGATAAAGCTACAAACAAACTGAGTGACATGTATTCCAAAACAATATTACGAACGACCCGTTGTTAGAAATCACTTGACATGTCACCTGGGTCATAACAATAGGTTCACTTCTTTCTTCTTCGTCTTCTTTGCAGGTTTGCCTTTGATTGGTCCTTTTGCCTTCTTCTTTGGAGGTTTAGCTGGGGTTTCCTCCTCTTCATCTTCTTCATCATCATGCTCTTCATCTTCATCACGGTCATTCTTTTCTGAGTCATCTTCACCAGCTTCTTCATCATTCTCTTCTGCATCATTGAAGTTGGAATCATCATCCGAATCATCTCCCCTTTTTCTCTTCTTAGAAACTTCAGTCTCTTCTGACACAGCATCCTCAGACTTATAATTGTTCGAGCTTGAGTGATCTCCAGATTCTTCATCATCTTCTGGTTCTGGTTTTGGTTCAGGTTCTCCAACCTTCCTTTTGCCTTCAGCCTTTGTCATTGGTTTTGGGGCTGGTTTCTTGGAAACCACAACGTCAATTGGTTCATGGAAGACTATACCAGTGCTCTTCTTTAAAGTGACAGGTTTCACATGCTTGACTGGCTTGAGAGACACTTCAGCTTTCTTCTTATTCTGAGAGGTCTTTGTCTTTATTGGTGTCTCATGATCAATGTCAACCGATTCATCTGGTTTCTCAGAAGCCACATACTCAAAAGAATGGGCAGAATCAACTGCTTGTTTGCTCACTCTGAGTACATCAGTCATTACATCATCATCCTCCTCTTGTTGTGCAATGTTTAGATCCACAATGTGTGGCTTATCAACAGGCTGTGAGGTGGTTTGAATCGAAACCACGGGTGGAGCCACAGCTGGAACCACTGTAGAAACCAAGTTGGTCTTATTACCAACTTCACGACTTGCCTTCTCAGTAGTATCTAGCAGTTCAGTTCCTTCACGCAATGCTTTGTAGTAGGCTTCTTCTTCTTCTCTAGAGGGTGTTCGGATGAGGCTTTCTGGAGGAATATGGCTTTTGATGACAAAATCTGAAATCATATCCCCAAATTCCTCTCTTTTCTTTTCACGAAATATTTTGGCATCATGACCAGGTGGAATTACTATATGCTTAACAAAGTTATCAATCATTGATGTGACCATACTAGGGGTAAGCACAGGAGGATCTTCTATAAGTATGGTGGTTGTGCTAGCACTAGGTTTATCAATGGTGGTGTGTGGGATGGTTTTCTCACTATCTTCAGGTGTAAGAACACGATAACTAATAGGATCTGGACATAAGAGGTCAGTTTGTGGTGTATTACTAGTGAGAGGTGTTTTGAGCCATGAGGGTGCAGAAGACCCTTCAGGAACAATGCTTTTCTCTATGGTTGGCCAAGGCTTTCGATCAAGCCAAACTTTTCAGACCCCTTCTGACTTTTCTGAATTTCCCAAGCCTCCTTGAACTTCTCTCATTCATTAGCCTCTGTAGCACCACATGGAGTGGTAGTGAGCTCCTCTATCTCCTTTTGTTCATGCACCTTTTGGAGGTATGTAAGTTTGGCACCCTCAATCTCTTCTCGATTTTGTGGCTTAGGTTTGGTAGTGTTTGAGGTATAAGAGGTTTGTTTAGAAATATGCTTCTTAGACTTGGCTGTTTTGGTATTTCTCTTCCTCATCTTGTGAGTATTTAGGTTTGAAAGCAACTCTGGTTTAGAAGAGAGAAGGATTTAGGGATAGAGTTATGAATGAGAATTTGTGTTGATGAAGGAGTGTGTGTGGGGTTTAAAAAGAAGTGGATGTGACCGGTTAAGGGAATGGATTATTGGAGAGAGAGGAAGAGTGTTTGAATATTAAAGTAATAGTGAGTGGGATAAGAAAGTGTTTTAAAAATCAAAGAAAGTCACGAGATAGCTTGTAACGGTTGAAAGCATTAACTCCTCTTCCACTTTTTCAGAGATTGTCGGGGCGTGGTCATGATGGTCCCCCACTTTTGAAAAATCAGGACCACTTTAACCTTCCTTTTTTTTCCAAACAGAGATTCTGATTGTTATCCCCATAGAATATCTTTTAGTTGACCATATTCAATTATCCTGATCTTCTTTGTTTCCAACCAAAGATGCTTTGGTCCACTAGGTAATAACCCCTGGTTACTTGGTTTTTTCCAGAAACAAAGTTGCACATCATCCACATATTCCGAGCCTGTTTGGCGCCCAGAATTTTGAACACATTCCATTTGAATTTCCCTGGACGAGCTAATCAGATTTTTCCCGCTCAGAGTAGATTCCATTGTCTGCTGGTTAGTAACTGCTGGATATATGATTTTTTACTGAAACCATACTGCTTCTTTTTATCCTCTTTGTCTTCACTGATAATTATAATGCTCCAAGCAATTTCCTCATACACCAGAATGTATAGTGAGAGTGTGTGTTTAGTGTAATAAATGTATGAAGCACTAATATGATTATGTATGCACATGATTGTGAAGGTGCATGGTTTTAAACAGCAACCAAACATGAAACCATATATGAAACCAAATAAGCAAATAAGTCAAGGTAAATTGCACATTCCAAGTTCAAGCCTGATTTTGGTGAACTAATCTTCTTTGAGTGGCTTTGTGAAGATGCAGTAAGCTGATTCTCAGTTTTCACGAACTCAATTGCCACGTCCTTTTTCAACACATGATCTCGGATAAAATGATGTCTCACTTCAATGTGCTTGGTCCGAGAGTGTTGTATAGGATTCTTGGTCAAGTTGATGGCACTGGAGCTGTCACAATAGATGGGAACACAATTAAATGTTAGTCCATAATCACAAAGGGTTTGTTTCATCCATAGGACTTGTGCACAACAAGCTCCTGCAGTAACACATTCAGCCTCAGTGGTAGATGTTGCAACCGAATTTTGCTTCTTGCTTAACCAAGACACAAGGGATTGTCCAAGTAATTGACAAGTTCTACTTGTGCTTTTTCTATCTAGGGTACATTCTGCAAAATCTGCATCTGAATAGCTTGTTAGCTCAAAAGAGTTAACTTTGGGGTACCATAAACCAAGTGAAGGTGTGCCCTTAAGATATTTGAATATGCGCTTAATTGCCTTAAGATGTGATTCTTTTGGACATGATTGAAACCTTGCCCATAAGCACACACTAAACATTATATCAGGTCTAGTGGCTGTGAGATATAGAAGACTACTTATCATACCCCTGTACATTTTGATATCAACATCCTTACCTTGTTCATCCTTATCAAGTTTGGTGGTTGTACTCATAGGAGTGGGGCTAGGCTTGGTTTCTGACAAACCAAACCGCTTCAACAATTCACGAGTGTATTTGGCCTGATTGATGAAGATGCCTCCATCAAGTTGCTTAACTTGAAAGCCCAGAAAGAAGTTGAGCTCACCCATCATGCTCATCTCAAATTCACTGTGCATGAGGCTTTCAAATTCCTTACAAAGTAAATCATTAGTAGCATCAAACAAAATATCATCGACATAGATTTGCACAATGATGACATCACATTTGTTAGACTTGACAAACAAGGTTGAATCAACTTTTCCTCTAGAAAAACCTTTAGAAACTAAATATGAGCTTAACCTATCATACCAAGCCCTAGGTGCTTGCTTAAGACCGTATAGAGCCTTTTTAAGCTTGTACACATGTTCTGGATGTTCATGGCTTTCAAAACCAGGTGGTTGTTCAACATATACTTCTTATAGGATATAGCCATTTAAGAATGCACTCTTAACATCCATTTGATATAGCTTAAAGGATCTATATGATGCAAATGCAAGTAACATGCGAATGGACTCTAGTCTAGCAACAGGAGCAAAGGTCTCGTCATAATCAATACCATCTTCTTGATTATACCCTTGAGCAACTAACCTTGCTTTGTTTCTTACCACAACACCTGATTCATCAAGTTTATTTCTGAAGACCCATTTGGTACCAATGACTGGATGTTCAACTGGTCTTGGACAAGCTCCCAAACATCGCTTCTTTTGAATTGGTTCAGCTCTTCTTGCATTGCCATAACCCAATTCTCATCAAGAATGGCTTCTTTTGCACTTTTGGGTTCAACTTGAGAGAGGAATGCAAGATGCGAATTGATATTGTGCAGTGAGGATCTGGTAGTCACTCCTTTATTTAGATCACCAAGGATAACATCAGTTGTATGTCCCCTAGGTGCCCTGATGTTTCCATGGGAAGTTGATCCTTGTTCTGCTACATTTGGTTCTTCACCAGAACCACTTGGTTGGATCACTGGTTCCAGGCGTGATTGGACGCTTGGTTCCGCTCTTGGTTCCAACACAGAAGGTGTAGGTGGTGCCAGCACAAGTGGTTCTTCCTCCTCTTCCACAGAAGTCTCACGATTGACAATATATGGTTGCTCATCAGATGCTATGTCAGTATCTATGCCATCACTTTCATCACAAGGGTCAATTTCATCAAATACAACATGCATGGTTTCTTCTACAACCAAGGTTCTTTTATTTTACACTCTATATTCCTTACTAGTAAGTGAATACCCAAGGAAAACACCATCATCAGATTTAGCATCAAATTTATCAAGGTTATCCTTAGTATTAAGTATATAACATTTAGACCCAAAAACACGAAAATAACCGATGCTTGGTTTCTTATCAAACCATATCTCATAAGGGGTCTTTTCAATTAAAGGACGTAAGGGTACTCTATTTAGAATGTAGCATGCTGTGTTTATACCCTCTGCCCAGAAATATGAAGGTAACTTATGCTCATTAAGCATAGTTCTAGCCATTTCTTGCAAAGCTCGATTCTTCCTTTCAACTACCCCATTTTGTTGAGGCGTTCTAGGAGTCGAAAAGGTGTGTTCAATACCACTTTGCTCACAGAAGTGTTTAAAGACAAGGTTATCAAACTCACCTCCATGATCACTTCTAATTTTAGAAATTTTAAAACCTTTTTCATTTTGTACTTTCCTAACAAGAGTACCAAATTCATAATATGCATGATCCTTTTGAGCAAGAAATACAACCCATGTGTACCTAGAATAATCATCAACCACCACAAGAACATAACTTTTACCACCTAAGCTAATGGTTCTCATGGGACCAAACAAGTCAATATGCAATAATTCAAGTGGTCTAGATGTAGAGATAGTGTGTGTAGGTTTAAAGGAACTTTTAACCTGTTTTCCCAGCTGACATGCTCTACATGTGGTTTCTTTTTCATATTTGAGCATTGGCAGTCCTCTCACAAACTCCTTTTTGGACAGATTTGAAATAAGCTCCAAATTTGCATGACCAAGCCTTCTGTGCCATCGAGTTGGGGTTTCTGTTCTAGCACTTAGACACATTAAATCAGGATTAGCCACATCATTTAGGTTGATAGAGTATATGTTACCATTTCGCTTTCCTAAAAAAACCACTTGGTTTCTGTTAGTGACCAAACATCTAGATGCTTCAAATATAATTTTGTATCCTTTATCATATAATTGACTAATGCTTAGCAAGTTATATTTGAGGTTATCAACCAGTAAGACATGCTCAATAGCAGGACAAGAATTAATTTCACCGAAAGCAAGGATTTGACCTTTTGACATATCACCAAAAGTTACATTACCTCGGTCCTTTTCAGTAAGGGATAAGAACATGGAAGAGTCCCCTGTCATGTGCCTTGAACAACCACTGTCCAAGATCCACTCATCCCTGTTTTCTTGTCAGCATGATCAAGTTTTAGGTACCCAAACTAATTTGGGTCCTACAGGGTTAGGCTTGGTTCCTTTCGGAACCCACACATACTTTACATGACAGTTGCGTTTCTTGAACCAACAAGACCTAATGCCATGACCAACTCTACCATAGAAATGACAGGTAATATGTGGTGCTTCAGAATGATGTGAGTGCATATGCATGTTCATCCTTGGTCTATATGGTTGACTAGACCTAGCCTTAACAAATTTCATCGGTGGACTTCGTTTGTGAAAAACCACGTGGTTTGTAGAGCTTGGTTTGTTAAAAACCATGTGAGTAGCGCCTATTCCTTCTTTCTGCATTGAATGTTTTTGCTGTCCTAGTAGAAGATTTAAACTATCTGTTCCTTTAGTGAATTTCTCAAGAGAACACTTTAGATCTTCAACACTCCTATTTAATATATCATTTTCTTTCAGCAATTTTTCACAAGTAGCAATGTTGCAAGCAATTTTCTTTTCAAATTCATCATGAGCATTTTGGATAGCAAATTTATCAACTTTCAAAGTTTCACAAGATTTCAGAGCTTCGGTGTGAGCAAGATTAAGCTTTTCATATGCATTTCTATGAGCTTTAGCATCATATTCAAGAATCTCAATTCTTTTCTTGTATGCACTATTCTTTTTAAGTACTTGCTTATACTTATCATGAAATTCACCAAAAGCATCTTGTAATTCATCAAAAGTAAAGTCAGGAGCATCAAATACCTCAGATTCTTCTTGAGCCATCAGACAAAGGTTCACAGCTTCTTCTATTTCAGAATCGCTTTCAGAATCCGAGTCATCCCAAGCGACCATAGCCCTCTTCCCTTTGGTTTTTGAAGAGTCATATCTATTCTTCTTCTGATGTGGACATTCAGCTTTAATGTGACCAGGTCGGTTGCAGCCAAAACAGATTAAAGGATCTTTCTTTGGTTCTTCAATCTTTACACCTTTAGGACTTCTACTCTTTTGCTGCTTTTTCATCTTGAGATATCTTACAACCCTTTTGGAAAGAAGTGCCACATCAGAGTCACTGTCTTCATCACTAGATTCATGGGATTTTAAGGCCAGGTCCTTCTTCTTTGGTTCCTTGGTTTCAAACTTGGAACCATGCACTATAAGCTTGCCAATCAGCTCATCATAGGTGAGAGTGTTCAAGTTCTGAGCTTCTTCTATGGTAGTAACCTTGGGCTCCCACTCCTTAGGTAGAGACCTAAGTACCTTTGCAACCTTCTCTCTGTGTGTGATAACCTTCCCAAGAGTTGCAAGGCTGTTGCACATAATTGTGAAGCGAGTATCCATCTCCTGTATGGTTTCACTAGAAACCATCTGAAACAGTTCATAGTCCCTCATGAGACGATTGAGCCTTGACTCCTTCACTTGGTTTGTGCCTTCATGAGTGACACAAAGAAGTCTCCAGATCTCATAGGCAGTTTTACAAGATCTGACTCTTTGAAACTCACTCTTACTTATTCCACAAAGAAGGACATTCTTGGCTTGAGCATCAAGCTTAGCCTTTTTGAGCTTCTCTTCTGACCAGAACTGCATGTCCCTCAGTAGTCTGGCATAAGGATGCTGGACTATGTTCCACATCTCCAGATCTTTGCCTTCAAGGAAGATCTTCATCCTGAACTTCCAGTAATCAAAGTTCGCACCATCGAAGTAGGGTGCTTTGTTGATGCTATTTCCCTCATAAGCCATAATCTTTGCCTCTGGATGTTACTCCTTTATACTGAGGAAGTGGCTCCGCTACCAATTGTTAGTCAGAATGGGCCTGAGAGGTGTGTGAATCAGGCTACCCTTCAATCGAGGTTGGTTTCTGAGTTGGTTTCTATGGAATCACTTTGGTTTCTGAGGAACCAAGTGGTTTCTTCACGAACCACAAACACCCAGAACTAACCAGTGTAAAATGCACAAAGGTAGAGAGAACAGAAGAGAGAAAGGATGACATAGTGATTTATAGTGGTTCCCCCTCACCAGGTACCTCCACTACCTAAAGGCCCTTCCTTTAGGATTTTAGAAACTCTCACTATCTTAGGCTTTTGCGAGATCAGCCTTAACCGATTACAGAAACCAAGCTTTTGCAGGCTAAGCTCAAACCTTTACACACACAAGCTTTTGCAGGCTAAGCTCTAACCTTTACAAGTTTTTCCCAGGCTAAACTCTAACCTTTACTCAAATCAAAACCCTGATTTGAGGACCCAACAATACTACACTAGTCTTGTCTAAACACTCTACCCTTTGGAGAACAAGATTAAGCACAAATTCAAAGCTCTCAAGAACAGCAAGAACACAACAGGTATAAGGTCAAGAATCAACTCAATAGCACGTTTTCAAATGGCTGGGTTAAGGAAGAAAGATATGCAATGGCCTTCCTTATATAGTGCTTGAGTTGGTGGGGGTAGGTGAGAAATTTTTCTCTTCCTCCAACGGCTACAATCTCCCATGAAGTTCCAGATCAGACCTTGATGCTATGCAGGATGCTGCTGCATCATTTTGAGGAAGTCCACTCTCCATTTGCCTCCATTATACAAAGACTTTCTATTTTTGGCAATTCGGACCATAAAGTTGGACCACATGGTCCCCTTCACATAATTGATCAAAGAGAGGTGAGAGATAAGGGTTGAAGTCTTCGCTCCAGTGTTGGACCATTTTCTCTGCCCGTTGGAGTAGTTGGGAGTTGGCCTTAATTGTTGTATGGACCATTGGGACCACTTGGCCACTTGCAGCTAGGACCACGATGTTGTCAGATAGGTGTGGTTTCTTCTGAAACCAAGCTGAAAACCAAGCTATAAGAAGACTCAACACAAGTATATATGGCAAACATATAATCCAGTTTGTTAGTCATCAAAATCATAATATACCAACACACTAAACATGGTTAGTTATGGATTAACACTAATTAAAATATTAGACCCATGTTTAGGCTAACAGATTGAAGAGAAGTTAAATTGACAACAAAAGCTAGGAAGAAGAACAATGACTATAAAAAAGAATAATAATGAAAAATAATAGTATAACTTAATAATTCTCTCCACTAATAATATAATTTAATAATAAAAATTATATAATTTAGAATATCAAAGGATTAATAAATATTATTAAAAAAATCGATTTTTATAAATTGCTATTCTACTGTTAAAACTAATTCTAAACAATTTGTTTTTCTAGATTATGAGAAAACTCTTTGTGTACATTATATATAAGTTATTTACAAGATAATAATTAATATATAAGAATTGATATTCTATATTCTCAAAAACTACAAAAAATTATAAAAAACAATAATTATTGAAAAAATAGTACTATGGAGAAGAACAACCGAAAAGTTAACGAAAAAAATAAACAAACATAAAAATAATTATCATAAAAAGAAATAATCACAAGAGCATATGATATATGTGCTTGTAATTTATTATTAAGATGAATTGTGGAGAAGAAAAGTCAAGTAGTCAACGAAAACTACGAATAAGAACAATGACTACGAAAAAGAATAATAACTGGAAGGAAGTATCATAGAAATTTATAACTGATGTATTTATAATTTATTGTCAACAAGAACTATAGAGAAGAAAGATTGAAGTATATTCTAATAGTTAACGAAAATTACCAAAAAAAAAATGAGCAAGAAAAGGAATAATAATTTAAAATAATAACATAATTTAATAATCTACTTCTTTAATAATATAATTTAAAAATTTAAATTATGCAATTTTCAATTTCAAAATATTAACAAATAATTTTAACAATAATTAATTTATAAATTCTTATTTCACTACATAAACTAATTCTAAATAATGCATATTCATTTGTCTAAATTATATATAAAAAAAATTTCTTTATTACTCAAAATAATGATTAATATTATACAACGTGTTTTAAAAATATAATAATGTACCCACGTGTGTGGCACGTGAAAAAAAACTAGTATATATAAATAGTAGAGACATGTTTCAAGAATGATTGAAGTATTGACACATGGCAATTTTAAAAAATTATAAAAAAGACATCTAGCTTCATATAAGTTGCATCTTCCATTTTTTAGGCTACAAGGTTTTTAATATTTTTTTTTCAAATTCAAAATAATCTATTTTAAATTATATCTTTAGAATTATCTCTCTTTCTAAAAATAGTGTTAATAGGTTCTCTTTTTAATTCAAATTGTCTTTTCTTTAAAGATAATAATAAGATTTATTAGTTTTACTCTATTTAAATAGTCTCCCCTTATTATAATATAGTTATTATCCAAATCAGTCTTTAAAAATAATTTATCATTGTATGTTTTTTATATAAGTGAGTGTTATTGTTGCATTTTTCACAATCACTTTATTTTTTATACTATTTTTTGTTTAATTAATTAATTTTTTTTATTTGTGCATAAAAATTCATTCATTTTTTATTAATTTGATGAAATTATTATTTAATTCAGTCTCTTTTAATTTATCTTTTTTAATAAATATTAATATATAAGAAAAATTATTGACCCCCATGTGACACACGGGTACTATACTAGTAATAATAATAAGGGGGAAAGGGAAAGCCAAACGTCAAACCAGGTCGTTGGCTCGTTGCTTCGCGGGAGTGTTTACCCAATGAAGAAGTGCCACGTTGCACCAGGATCTCATACTTTGGCACCGAGGAGAATCTTGAGTACCGTAATCTTGCGAATTCAGTTATTTTCCTGCCAAATCTACCTAATTCCCCAACACATCCCCTTTATAACCATCAGTTCACCCACAACCATCTCTCACTTCTTTTCACCAGAAAAATATCGTTCACCTTCATCAAACAAACCACACAAACTCTATTTTGCTAGTGCCACCAGCCCCGTGCTTCTTCCTTCCCTCGATGCAGCAACAACAACTCCACGACGCAGGCACCAGTGCACGACTCGCTCGAGCCTCTAAAAGTTTTATTCCTCCTCTCAACCCAGTGGCGGCGGTGTGCTTTGTGTGCGACGATGGCGTGAAGGGGAAAAAGAGAGGAAGGCAGCAGTGGTGGGTTTGTGCGAGGAGAAGAGATGGTGGTGAGTCGGGGAAGTGGACCAAAGATAAAGAAAAGAAATGAAGAGAAAAAGAGGAGACATACCAAGTAGTAATCAAAGGCACGATTTGGAAAGGAGTGAAAAACTAAAAGCAAATCGTGGGGAGAGAAGTGGGGAGTGGTGCCGTTCGGGGTGAGAGGAGAGGAAGAGAAAATGAGGAGAGAGAGTAAGTGAGGTTTTTATACCTCCACCCTAGGGTTAGGGTTTCTGTCAGTGACAAACGGCGTCGTTTAGAGCAAATATGACGTCGTTTTGTCCATCTCCTCCACCTCCAGTCAACGCACTGGTCAAAACGTATATCCATCTATGTTTTATGTTATAACCTCCCCGAAATGACGTAGTTTTGATTAAAACTACTCCAAACCTTGTGTTTTAAACACAAACACAAATAGCATTGAAACTTTCCCAAATTAATCCAGAATAATGATGAATTCCACATAAAAGATAATACCACTAAGGAAATAAAATACTTTCCTCGACCATAAATACCCAGAAAACCTCTGAGGGTAAAATTGGAAATTAAATTCCAAAAATTTCAAAAATTCTATAAAAATTAACTACCGAAAATTTGGGGCGTTACAACCTCTCTTTGGCATAAAAGACTAGGCCATGTCAATTATACTTCCTTGAAAAATCTTCATGCTAAGAAATTAGTGCAGCCTGTTGTTGGAGAATGCTCTACTGTTTGTGAAGTCTGTCAACAGGGGAAGCAATCAAAATTGCCATTTCCGGTTAATAAAGCTTGGAGAGCCTAAAAAAAATTACAATTAGTCCATACAGATGTTTGTGGACCAATGAAAGTACCTTCTTTGGGAGGCTGCAACTATTTTATTCTCTTTATAGATGATTTTTTAAGAATGTGTTGGGTTTATTTCTTGAAGCAAAAATCTGAGGTTTTTGAGGTGTTTCAAAAATTCAAAGTTTTGGTAGAAAATCAAAGTGGCTGCTAAAGGTCCTAAGGTCAGATAATAGGACCGAATACACTTCACAAAATTTTAACTAGTTTTGTGAAGAAACTGGCATCTCTCACCAGCTCACAGTAAGTTATACTCCACAGCAAAATGGAGTTAGTGAAAGAAAAAATAGAACAGTCATGGAGATGGCTTGGTGTCTCTTGTTGGAGAAGCAGATGCCTAAAAGCTTTTGGGCAGAGGCGGTGAATACTGCTGCTTATATTCAAAATTGCCTACAAAAGCTCTAGACAATAAAACTCCATTTGAGGCTTGGAATGGCTTCAAACCATCTGTGGAGCACTTGCGGGTGTTTGGATGTGTGTGTTACACACACATACCTGATTTTAAGAGGGACAAGCTGGAGCATAAGGCTGAAGTTGGGATCTTTGTGGGATATAGCTTTGCTAAAGGTTATAGAGTCTATGATCCTAAAACTGAGAAGGTTATTGTTAGTAGGAATGTCAAGTTTGATGAAAATGCATCTTGGAATTGGCTAAATTCCAAGAATAATGATCAACCTTCTCAAGACTTTTCTCCACAAATAATTCAAGATGATGATGAGTTTGAAGAAGAAGTTGAGGCAGAAGCAAGAGATCAAGCTTCATGGATTTTCTGACAGCGACTGGACTGGTTCTCATGATGGTGTGAAAAGCACATCAGGGTATGTATTTTCCCTTGGTACTGCTGTTTTCTCTTGGAATTTCAGGAAACAAGACATTGTTGCTCAGTCCATTGCAGAAGCAGAATATGTAGCAGCTGCTGCTGCCGTCAACCAAGCAATTTGGTTGAGAAAAATGTTGCATGATCTCAAAGAAGTTCAAGAAGAAGCTATTGAGATTATGGTAGATAATCAATCTGCAATAGCAATATCCAAAAATCGAGTGTTTCATGGCAGGACAAAGCACATGAAGATCAAATTTCACTTCATCAGAGAAGTGCAGCAAGCCAGTGAAGTTTGTCTAGTTCATTGCAATTCTGAAAATAATATAGCAGATATTTTGACTAAAACATTGCCCAAAGAAAGATTTGAAAAGCTTAGAGATGCTTTGGAAATTTGCAGCAAGAAATCAAGGAGGACTGTTGAAGTGTGATTTCTAGCTAGAACTTTCCATATATTCTTATAAAAAAAATCATGATGTCTTGTAGTAATTTAGAATGATCTAGCATAGAATAAAAAATTAAAATATCATGATACTTTAAATAATTATCTAGATATTTATATGTAAAGTTGTGGTTGTATTTGCATAACAACAACGTACAAAGTCGGTTACTGTAAGTATAAATGGATGTCAAGTTAATGAGATGTATTGTATTGCTTTCCACAAATAAATAAACCAAGCGTTACTATGTTTCTCTCTGTTCCACCCCGTTCTCTGCCAAACAAACTTAACAATTTTTTCCTTCAAGATCACATCATTGATGCACAGTTGATCGATGTGAAAGGCAGAATCCTTGATAGGAAATCCATGGGAGAGGATCTATTTTGGGCTATTCGAGGAGGTGGAGGAAATACTTTCGGGGTGGTTATTGCATGGAAGCTGAGCTTGGTTCAAGTTCTAGCCAGTGTTAGTGTGTTCAATGTCACAAGAACCAGCTTAGAACAGAACGTGACCAAGCTTGTTCACCGTTGGCAATACGCAGTTAGCAACTTTCATGAGGACCTATTCTCGAGAATCAATACCACCAGTGGAGAAATAGCAATTAGGACTACTTTTACTTCCTTGTTTCTTGGAGCTGTCGATAGGCTCCTTCCCATGATGCAAGAGACTTTTCCGGAGCTTGGTCTGACAAAACAAGACTGTATAGAAATGAGCTGGATCGAGTTTGTACTGTTCTTTACAGAAATTCTCATGAACACATCGCTACATGTTTTGCTCGTTAGAACTTCTCAGGGCCTAATATCTTTCAAAGAAAAGTCTGACTATGTTCAGGAACCTATACCAGAAATTGCATTAGTGGGGGTATGGAAAAGAATGTATCAACTAGATGCCCGGAGGTCTGAACAACAGTTTAGCTCCTATGGAGGAAGGATGAATGAAATTTCAGAGTTGAGCACTCCATTTCCACATAGAGCTGGCACTCTATTCCAAATTCACTATGCAGTGTTTTGGGTGGAGGGCGTGGAGACATCCAAGTTATACACAAATTGGATCAGAGGGCTTTATAGATACATGGCCCCTTATGTTTCACAGAACCCAAGAGGTGCGTATGTTAATTACAAGGTTCTTGATCTGGGAGTAAACAACTTGATGGGAAATACAAGCAATTACCAACAGGCAAGGATTTGGGGTGCAAAATATTTCGGAAAACGAACAAACTAAATTTTACCATACCCAGAATCATTTATAAAAGTTTTTGTAGATTAGAACATGTCACCTATACATATTTATCTATTGTTATAAATAAATTATGGTGAATGTCATTGTTACCATCTAGTAAATCTAAATTTTACCATATCCGAATTTATCCCGGTAAAATATTTTACCACACACCTAACTTTCACATGGATATTTCTATCTATCTATTTACCTATCTACCTCCCATTGTCTTCATCTTCATCACTTAAATCTATGTGCTTTTATACATATTATCCAACCTAATTTATTTATTTTTATCTTCTCATTTTTTCACCTATAAATACCCCCTCCATCCATCATATTTATAACATTTGATTTTCCATCATAATCTCACTTTCTTGTCATTCCTATACACCCTCCCTTAAGCTCCCTTCATCATGTTGTAATTATATTATTTCTTCATTTGTAATATTACCATAAAAAATGTATTATTACAAAGGTGTATTATTACCATCAAGTTAATATTACTACCACCAAGGTGCATTTCAACTTCAATTTTACAACACGTTATCAGCACGAGTCTCTATCCAAATAACGTACTTATTTCTAAACTTTTCTTATTACTACTCTTATTATTTCTATATATATATATAGTATTAATACTGCTGAAAGATTTATCGAGTAAACGTATATTATATATTTTATATTATTATGCTAGTAATATTGCTGAATGATTTATCTAGTAAGCATATATATATATATATATATATATATATATATATTACATATTCAATATTATTATTCTACTTATATCACTGAAAGATTTATCGAGTAAGCCTATATATTATATATTTTATGTCATAATTTCTCTATTGCTTTTATATTTATTTCTTTTTATTATTACTGTTATTATGGTCAATATTACAAAACTTGAATTCGAGACCCTTGAAATTTCTGGAAGAAATTTGTCATAGGCATTAGATGCTAAAATGCATTTAAATGCTAATAGTCTGGAAGACACAATAAAAGAAGGAAACAAAATAAAAACTAAAGATCCTGCAGATCTTTGGAAGAATTTAAAAGAAAAGTATGGCCACCAAAAGATGGTCATTCTTCCAAAAGCTCGTTATGCATAAATGCATATGAGGTTGCAAGATTTTAAATCTGTGCACGAATATAATTCATTTATATTTCAAATAAGTACTTAGATGAAACTATATGGAGAAAATATTAATGATGTTGATATGTTAAAAAAATATATTCTCCATTTTTCATACATCAAATATGCTCCTACAGCAGCAATATCGTGAAGAAAGTTTCACGAAATTTTCATATTTACTTTCATGCCTCATTATGGCTGAACAAAATGAAGAGCTATTAATGAAAAAATTATGAATTCCATTCAATTGGCTCTGCTCCATTCCTTGAAGTGAAAGCGACTGTATATGATAATTTTGGTCACGGCTATGAACATGCAATTGGTCACAAACAGGCCTTATAACAAGGCATCTAGTAAAAAGTTATCAAGTGTCCCTAAAGGGCAAATCTAATATTGATGAAACCATATTTGTTCAAGATGATGACCATGATGTCAATTTCTAGACAAATTCATTTTTGGATATTGTTCTTATCTTGCTTACCCTGAAGGTGCAAGCCAATATATATTTTAAGAAAAAAATAAAAAAATGAATGATTTTATTTTTTGTTCAGCTTTATCATATCATTATGTGTTATTGTGAATACCCGACCCAAAATCACTTGGGCCTATTCACCTATCCCTTTCACCTTCTTCCTCGGGTCAATCCCATATCATTGGAGTCACCACCTAAGTTTTATTAGGGACAAAACTTAGAAAAAACCCTCAAATGACTCCTTAGGCAACATGGTCATGGTGAACCAAAGATATGGAATCGGGGGTTCGTCACAAATGGGAAGGTTAGGCACCCATCCATGTTGGGTCGAAATCTTGTGCAATCAAAGAGAAAAGTGCGCCTTGTACAAGTGTGCAAGTATGCAAACGTGGAAAACAAAGAAAACGGGGGGGGGGGGGGGGGGGGGGGGGGGGGG
>JAKUCV010002820.1:81669-113603 GCA_028386065.3 Turnera subulata | reverse complement strand
GACGCAATGACAATGCTCGAAGATTTTGGCGTGCTAATGGTTGGCATTTTTAAACAGTTCTTAATAGCAAATGCAAAATGTAGTACCCCTCAGTCTAACGTTGCACTGGAATGCATACTCCAGTCTCATCCAAACATGGTTAGTATTAAGTGACTTCAATCAGTAGTCTAGTCATTGTTTATGATCCAATGGAACTCTCTCATGCATTTGTTTTGTCTAAATGATATTTGTACGTTTTACAGGTAATTTGTGGTGAAGAGGTAGCTGCATCAAAGCTTAATCTCTTTGACCTGACACAACAAATTTGTGATGCTGTCCAAGCCAGAGCTGGACAAGGTCTATAGCAACTTGAGTTTCATCAGACAAGAACCATGGAGTTATTCTACTGCCAGAGGGACTCATAGAGAGCATTCCTGAGGTATATGCTCTCTTAAAGGAAAATCCTTTGTTACTTCTCTCCGTATGTGTTTAAGTTAGTGTGATTCCAGATCTTACCATCTAACTGGATAAGTTTCACCAGACAAGAACCATGGAGTTATTCTACTGCCAGAGGGACTTATTGAGAGCATTCCGGAGGTTTATGCTCTCTTAAAGGTAAATCCTTTGTTACTTCTCTTCATATGTGTTTAATTTAGTCTGATAAAGATCTTATAGTCCATTCACTTTCTCTAAGTTCTTGAGTAATTGAATGCTGCAATCTTCCATTCATCAGGAAATTCATGGTTTACTCAGGCAAGGTGTTGTCCCGGAGAACATTTCCTCTCAACTTTCACCATGGCCATCTGCTCTATTTGAATTTTTACCACCCTTTATTAGAATTCAGGTTTGTGATTTCCTCTTCAAAGTTTGAAGAAGTGAAACCTATTAATCAATATTCTTGATGGATATGTAACCCTCAATTATTCTGTCCTTTTCTTATTGTCACAGTTGCTTCTTTACCCTGAATCAGATGATTCGGCACAGCTATGACAGGTAACACTTTGATGTATTGGTGAAAAGAATAACTAAGATCGGACTTCCCACATATGTAACTTCTTTGTTTTTCTTTGTAGATCGAGACAGAAAAACTTTTGGCACATCTTGTGGAGGCAGAAATGAACAAGCGCCTGGTATGCTGCATGAATAGCCTTGCTAAGCCTTTTGTTCGCTGTTCCTTGTTTTTATACTTATGTACTGATGACATATTTAGTTTATTTCTCAGTTCTATTTTTTAATAATCTTGATTACTGTTCGTGTTACCTGTACTCTCTCTGGTTTATCATTAACCTCAGATGATCAGCGAGGTCTTTATTACCGTTCTCTTTCATTCATGTAGGAATAGCATTGCATACTAGCTTGCTTTTCTCTATCAGAAGTTACTCCAACAAAGCTTTATATTTCGAAGCTAACTTAATGCAGAGTATTTTAAGTTAATGTATTATCTTTGATGCTGGAAAAACATGAGGTAGAACATGGCATGGATGTTTGTCTTTGTTCGATAGGATATTGCTTTCTGGCTTGACTGGGTGAATATCAGTAGAAATGGGTTACAAATCCTTAATGTATGCGCCAGGTTGTTTGTTGTTAATAGCTCATTCTTCAACGTTGACCATGAAACTACTGTTGTAATCTGAAACCACAAAGGCTGGATATGCTAACTAAAAGTTGTATCTCTGTCATTAAAAAGAAGAAAAGTTCTAGATAAAAAAAGATTAATGTCTTTGCTGTGAACAAAG
Organism: Turnera subulata; assembly: GCA_028386065.3. NCBI lineage: Eukaryota > Viridiplantae > Streptophyta > Magnoliopsida > Malpighiales > Passifloraceae > Turnera > Turnera subulata. The sequence goes on along the minus strand of JAKUCV010002820.1, from coordinate 111,888 downwards.
TTATGATATTTCTATTTGGCAAATTGATTGCATAAAACTCTATTTGGACTTAATTATTGTCTCATTGTTACCTTGGTGCTTTGTGCAGAAAGAAGGCCCATACAAGGGGAAAAAGTTCAATGCGATTTGGCACTTTTTCGGTTACCAAGCTCGTGGATCCTTGCCATCGAAGTTTGATTGTGACTATGCCTATGTATGATATCTGATAAAGTTCATCAGTATTTTTAGCCTTTTACTTCTGAATACTATTCCTCGTAATATGAGGCCACATGCATTTGCAGGTTCTTGGACAACATCTCCTATCATATCTTTGCTGCTGGTTTGAATGGTTGCATGGTAACTGTAACTAATTTGAAGAATCCAGTTAACAAGTGGTGCTGTGGTGCAGCTCCATTGACAGTTGGGTTTTGATTCTTTATTATTCTGATTTCACAAAACAGATACTCTCTTCATTGTACCAGATTCTTTTCCTGGGTTACACTTGTAATTTAGTGTCTTTTGCTGCCTGGGCCATTGCTTGCAATGGTGTGTTGAGGAATCTTATTCGTGCTGTTTTATACAATCTCAGGCAATGATGACAGTGAAGCGTTGGACTCAGAAGCCAGGTGCTTCCTCTTAAATTGGAAAACCTGCTATTCATCCTGCTACTGTTGATCTCAAAGGCAAAGCATATGAGTATGTCTCTTTATATGTCTCTTTACATTTGAATGCTAAAGATGGCTCCACACTCTGATGAATTCATACTATGTGGTTTTCTATTGGGTTAGCGGCACTTCCAATGGGTTAAAGCTTTGCTGCCCTCTAAACCCTCCATTTATGATCATAATAAAAAGCCACTGATTAGCATTGCATTAGTTGCAAATCACCAGTGATCATAACTTGGTTATTCCTATGTTTTTCATGGAATTTAAATAGCATCATAGCAGTTATCCACGGTTTTTCTATTGCAGGCTGCTTAGACAAAGTGCGCTGAAGTTTTTGATGGATGATCTGTACAGAAATCCAGGGCCCCTCCACTTTGATGGCCCTGGTGCAGATGCAAAAGCTGTAGCTCTCTCAGTTGAAGACCAGGATTACATGGGCCGGATCAAGGAATTGAATGAATACCTTGAGAAGGTGCTTAGGCGATCTATTTTTTATTTTATAAACTCTTTTGCTTCAGCAATGCTTTGAATGCAGATTGTCTTGTGATTACTGTCTTTTCATATCGTACTTTTTCTGTCTCAACATGATCAGCAGTGACATTTCAGTTGATGAAAAATTTTACAATTTATTCACTGCTCCATCCGGTGCATTGAATTTATCATACTAGCAATAATTTTGCCTACTATATAGTTTCGAAACAACTTTGTACCCTTTGATTGTTCCCCTGAAGATGGAAACTGACCTAGGTAACTCTAGAGGACTTGGTGAGGGATATTTTTCTGCCTGATTTTTGCCCCTTGATATTGCAGATTAAGCATTTTAATTAATTTATGTGCTTTGCTGATTTCCTTCCCCATTTTCAGGTACGAATCATTGTCAAACCTGGATGTTTGCAGGAAGTTTTAAAAGCTCCTTTGAGTGTCATGGCTTCTATCACGGAGGTTCTTTCCGTGATGTCTTCTTTGCCGTCCAATGGCCAGGCCTCTCTTTGGAATGTTGTTCCATTGTTTTTAATTTCATACGTGGTAAAAAAGTTTTTCTTGTCCCTTCACTTTTTCTTCGCATTTGTTGTCCCTCTTTCTTTTTTTCACTCAACCTGTCCCTCAACTTATGAATTACCGGGTCACCTTATCCTTCTTACTCCCAATAGCCGGTTGGTGCGTGTGAGGCAGACACGTGTCTGTGGGACCCACTGGATCTGATTTTTTTGTTTTTCCTCCTTATTTCGTCCCAATTTTATATTTTCCAAAAATCCTTTTCAACTTTTATTATATTAGTTTTGATAATAAATAACAATGGGGCCCACATACCAATCGTCTTGGGAGAACGATATCCCTCATCAGAGCTTACGCCTCCCTCGACCTCTTCTCCGACTCCCTCGCCTTCTTCCGCCGGATGCTCGTTGCCCGTAAGCCCACACAGCCCTTTTCCGGCCAAACATAGGGTTGAATCTCACTTTATGTACCCAAATCTCTCCACACCCAAACTGTCTCGCACTCAAATCAACAACCAGACCAACACAAACTCGAATCCACCATTAATTCAACAACACAAAGCTCGATTACATTAACAAATGCAAAATCAATGAAGGAGAACAGGGGAACAATAGTCAACGACTTGCTCTCATCCCGGGCATTCACAATAGTCAGCTTCTGGGCCACGAAGCAACTAAAATCGGGGCCCTGCCGGTGCGACTCGTCGTTAATTTGGAGAAAGATCGAGACTTTATCGGAGGTAGAGAGCAGATTATCACCTCTCGGGTGGAGAAACAACCGGAATTCGTAGCCGCCCATGACTGCAACCTTTCGGATTTGTGTCGTCACGGCTTTGATACGGTGGAGAAGGGGCGTGGTCATGTGGGAAGATAGAAAGAGGCGGCGGCACGTTTGCTGCAACCTTTCGGATTTATGTCGTCACGGCTTGATACAGTGGAGAAGGGGCTTGGTCATGTGGGAAGAGATGGCGGAGGAGGTTTCGTCGCAGGCGGGACTGAGAAGTTGGGGTCACAGAGGCGGCGGCAGATGGTAGATCCAAGCCGGATTTGCAGGTCGCCGTAGAGACGCAGAAGCCTTGGCAGGAGACGGCGAGTGGCGGCGGTGGCTACTGCAGGGCAGCGAGGGGTCATGACTGCTGGGCGGGAGGTGGGGGATGAGGAGGGCGAGCGGACTAGGACTAAAAGGTTAATTGAGTGTTTTTGTATCGGGTTGCTCTTCGGTACTCTTACTATCCCCATCTTCTCCATTGGATTTTGATTTTTTTTTGGGTTAAACGAACAACAACAGAGGTTGTATGGATATGTATTTGTGATGTCGAGTATTGAAATTATTATAATAAAGCAAGAGCCGATACACCCATTTGTGATGTTGAGATCGATTTGGTGTTTTTTGGGGCATTTGAAGAGGTTGATGGTGGTGGGCATTTGAAGAGAGTGGTGGTGGTGGTGGTGGATGTTTCAAGAGGGTGGCTTGTGATAGTGGTTTATGTTCGGTCCGAGGTCGTTTTCGGTGGCTTGTGGTGGTTTTTTTTTTAATGAAAAAATGTTCATGAGAAAAGATTAAGATAAGATTATTTATTTTCTTGTTGTTTTTATTCTTTTTTATGGAAGACATGATCTTTATTTTTTCAGGAAATAAAGAAAAAGATTTCAGAAATTAAATTAAGGGAAAGAGAAAAAGGAGAAAAAAATTAAATAAAAAAGGAAAAAAGAGAAGAAAAAAATAAAAAATAGGTAGAAAGTGGGTCCCACCTGACACGTCAGCAACAACCGGCAATAGCATGGAAAAAGGACATGGTGGCCCAGTAAAATATGAGTTCAGGGACATGTTGAGTGAAAAAAAAGGAAGAGGGACAACAAATGCGAAAATAAAAAAGTGAAGGGACAAGAAAAACTTTTTTACCTTTCATACGTTTGAACTGTAGTTGCCAATTAGTTAGAAGGTTGGGTAATAAGCGGAATCCTTTTGATTTGGTTGTCTTTGACTGAGTATACCTAATGACTGTGAACTGCGACGAGGAAAGTTTGATTACACAAAAGGGAGAATGGGTCATATACTGCCTCAGAAAATTGAAAAGGGGATCTTTAAACTTTTCTTGCGGAGGGAATGTGTGGACATAGTCTTTTATAATATATCTATTAAATGAGCCCATTAACACAAATAAGTCAAAATACGGCCCCCAAATAGAACAACGGCCCCAATAAATAAACAAACTTACTTTAGCAAGCACAAGCTAAAAATCATCATGGGTCATCAGAAGTATTTTTCTGGAAATGTAGGGTACAAAAACTATAAATAGTTATGTTACATCAGCACAAACTTTTGTGTATCTATGATGAGGACTCAAACTTCTTGAAGCATCCTCAAGTTAGGAGCTGAGCTGCATCTCCTGCGTCTTCTGTATCTACAAGCAGATTGCAAGATGAATTTTCCTATATCCTCGGAGTCCGGCTGCTATATCCTACGTCTCCTGCATCTGCAAGCAGATTGTAAGAAGAATTTTCCAGTATCCTAAAGTCAAAAACAAGTTTTCTTTCCTAGTAACATGAAGTTAATACGTACAAAACTCCAAATATAATAGCTAGGGGCTCCTCTTCAAGTGTAAAAGCTCCAGCAGCTCCTTACTATCAGGAAATCAGGTGAAAAATGGAGAGTTCAGGGGAGCAAGAAATAGCACATCCATACCAACAGTGGCAAAAGAGCTTTTACAGGGTACATTTTCATGTGAAAAATTGCAGCAGAAAATCCTGGGCCATTACTTTCTCGAAATCATGTGAAAAATGCATTCCACTTTGCGAAATATTGAAACCACTAGCCTTCTTATTCCTCGAAAAAATTCCAAACAAGCAGTCAAAAGCTTTTGCAAACCATCAGAGAAACCATAACCGGTCAGCTTGTATCAGGCGTTGCATGTTTGACAAAAAACTAACAGCATCCATCAAATCAAAGCTGGTTTGAAAGAATTAAGGAAAAAGCAAACAATTTAGTCCATTTAACACAAAGAACTTTAGAGACAGAGGAAAGTCGTGATCGTCATAAACATATGAGGCTGAATTTTTCTTTTCTTGAATCCTGGGCCAAATCCAGTAGAAAGACTATATAGCATCGGTATTTCAGGCCATGTTAAATGGATTTTTAGTGTCACTTTTAGCAGCAGATATCAAAAGCCCAAGAACATGCCTCAAAGCCTAAAACTATCTAGCATGGAAATATAACACCAAGAAAATTCAAGTACTTCATAGAGTTATCCCATCTGATCATGGTGAATGACTCCTATTGATGTGGTTAAAAAAAAAACAAAGAAAATTTACCTCTACTAAAATTTGTGGACGTCCGCCTCCTGGATTAGCAGCACTGCCCTGATTTGCGCCCAGCCCAGAAAAAGGCCTCGTAGCATCTTCAGAATCTTCCATGATTGGCTCTCAAGAGAGCAACATGCAATTCACCTAATAACCTTGGATTCTGAACATAGGGGGAGAACAGAAAATACATATGAAATACAGAAAAAATGGATAAGAGGAATACTACGCACTTCTGCAGGCTTAATTAAAGAGGATATTCAAAATACTTACAAAATCAACTAAAGTTTGGAGAAGTACAACCAGGTCTGATGCCCTGACTTCCACACCGGCCATTAAGATTTTCCTGATCTGTCAAAATTTGAAATTTACAAAATCAAGTCAATAAGACCTCCAGCGAGTAGGAAAAAAACCAGGGAAAGAAGGAAACAAGAACCAAATAGAGGGGAAACACATCCAGCAATCGAAGAAGAATGAGACACAAAATTTGATGCCAGACTAAAACATCGTTCAGTGGAGTTTAAAAAAAGAGTTTCCCATTTCTGCTGCATCTAAAAAGTACGGAAGTCCATAGAATGGCAGCAAACTTGTGCATAGAAAAATGCAATTAGGAAAATAATAATGAAGCTTTCTGGAATTCCATGTCGAATATCACTCGCCTGTGCTCCGAAATGTGCAATAGGACAATACTTAGAAAAGGGTAATAATTCCACAAGTACTCACCAATACAGAAACAGGAACATTCTCGCATTCCTTCCACGGTTGAACAGCAAATGGATTCTTCACTTGTACAAACTTCCGCGAGCGCATGGTTTCGTATGCTGGAAGTGAGGAAAAAGCAAAAACATAAGGTCCCGTGGGTAATAAAAAGCAAACACAAACAACGAAATGGACGACTTGCTTGCGACAAATAGTACAAACAGATCTTTATTACCTTGATCAAAGGGTTCTGGGTCAGAAATGGTGAACCCAATACTACACATGGTCCTAACAGCCATACCGTATCTGACTTCCGCTCGGACAAATTTCAACTTCCCGTCCATCCCTTTTGCCGCCAGTGTTATGTAATAGCGTTGAATTGGGATTTCAATGGCTTTGACAAGCCGTTCAAATACGAGCTGACCTTCACCCTGCACAAGAACACAAAAAGAATGTCCTGAATTGAAACATGATTGTGAAAAATGAAAAAGAGAAGAAAGAACAACCAACTGGTCGTGCTTTTAACCTTTTCGCGATTGTAGTAATCACAAGCGCCTCTAGCAAGCCACGTGACCAATTCAACGGACTTATGATAGGCTTCCTCAGTCTCATTAAAGGCCCGGTTGATTTTAAAACCAGGACCATAAACACGAGTAACGCGCAGACCACCATCCAACACCAGGTCAGCATCAAATTCCTAAATGAAGAACAATAATATATAACTAAATAGAAAAGGTCTATAATTCAAAAGGAAAAATAGTCAATAATAAAAAAAAGGATGCTTCCTTACCCCAACTTTCTTAGTGCAATCAATAATGGATTTTAAACGTTCTCCACGTAAGCGACGAAACTCCCTATAGCACTTGCTCCAAAAATCACTGTCAGAGTTGCTCCGAGAATCACAGTCCTTGCCGCTTCCAAGATCACAGTCCGAGTCATACGGACTATGACCACAGTCCGGCTCCTCTCGTACCAAAAGTATAACGCTCTCGATACCGCTCTCATGATTCTCCTGTAAAACAATAATTAGTTACAAAGCATTTTGACACTTGTCAAATATTCCAAAATTAGAAAAGTATTCCCGGGCCTACTTGCACATGATACTTAACAATCTGCAGAAGAAGTTTGTTAAGTTCGGGAACTTTATTCTTGTCTTCCCTCTGCACCAAGAGATGGAACAAACATCAGCATAACTATGAAATTCGGAAGCAGGGAAGATAAGAAACATAATTGATCAATACTTATTGAGGTTCTCAATAAAATCTGCAGCCAGCATGAACAAACGGATTTCAAGCCCAGTAAAACACACAGCATGTATGCACAATTGCAGCAATAAAAATTAGTGCAAGATGATAAGGCACTATGAACATATGGTTCAAGCCATCCAGTACATCATAAGAATGTCCTGAGCATGGAGTAATTTAGTGAACCAAGGTACAAATTGTAGCATTGACATTTATTCCCTTTCCCTGGAATTAAAGATTCCCTAGCATTTCCTGGAGATAGATTTCTGACCTCGCACTTTGCGAACTCTTTAGCAAGTTCAGGTTGTAAGTATCTGTAAGCAAAAAGTAGAATACCATTAGTATTGTTAAGATCAATCCATACGCAGTATTACATTATTATCATTCAGTGCTGCGACGAGAAGTTACTATAGACCAAGAGAAAACAGAAAGGTTCAAGAAATTGATAGTAAGTCTATTACAAAGTCAGAAGCAGCAGAAGTAAATAAAAAATAAACTAGAGAGACAAGAAAAATTATAGTGAACCGAGGAAGGATAGAATATTGAGGGTTATAGTCATAGAACCTATAAAACCTGTAACAAAGTCTCTAGAAAGAAAGCACCCCACTACTTCAGATTAGGAACTAATACAAACTACACCGAGTTGAGTAGGTAAACTAATATAATAAGCCCATCTTCAACATCGACTAGAACTAAAAAAAGCCAATATAATGGGCCCCATAAACTCTTAACAAGAAATCACTACAGTATTACGTGAACAATGAAAAGGGAAAGTCAGCATATATTTTCTGTTAGGCAAGTAAAAATAAATGGGATCTCATTGTAAAAATAAATAAATAGAATTGACAGTGAACACTCAATGCAAATAGAACTCGTACACAGAGGCTACTCAATGAAGCAATGAAACCATAAAGAGATCTAGTGTCTATAAGCTTGAATAACATGCAAGTCCAATACAAAAATTGGACTGCTTCCAACAAATTAAGTTAGCACGCACATAACTACAGCCATTGCCAATTACTTAAAATATTAAAGAAAGCCAAGATCATTCGAAGTGCTTCAAGAGAATATTCTCAAATGGGGTGATGATTAATTACGTACACGACATATCCATGGCCCCAAGAAGCAATATCACCTTTGGAGCCCAATAACCAATACTTGACGCTTTCCTGAAACATTCAACAGGTTAAAAGAAGTAATTAGCTCGCTTCAGATGAACAAAAACACAAATAAATAGAAACCACGAATAACTAGAAAGAGATGGAATCACATGCCAGGAATGATATGAGTAACTACAAGTGACAAGAGTTGCACTGGTATTCCACAGCATAAAGATAATCCAAAAGACGAGTAAAAGTTATAAGAATATATCCTAAAAGCACAAGAAATAACAATACCTCCGGGGTCTCAGTAGTTAGTGCCAGAACCGAAAGAATATCTGCCAAGTATTCCTGCGATTCTTTTGCTTTATCATGGTATTCCTGTGATCAAGAAAGAAACTTATATAATTAAATCAGGCAAAATGGAACGTATTGCAACTCAAATAAATTGGTTGCTTAGCGAAAATAATATGTTATATTAACTAAATCTACCCCTGAATCCGAATCATCCATTTTCTCATAAAACTCTTTTAGGGCAGCCTCCATTTTCTCGTAATACTCTTTTAGGGCGTCATAATGTGGCTGGACGAAGTCTAACAGCCTGGGAATCCACCAAGTAGCAGTGTTGGTTACTGTCTGAATCAGCTGCCTGAAACAATAAAAAAGCTGGCCTTCATCAACTCTAATTCTTCTTACATCAGTTTTGTCTAATATTCAAAATATCACAAATAAGATTAAGGAGAAGAAGGGAAAAAAAAAAAAAAAAGACAAGAGATTTTCAAGAGCAAAATATATACACCTTAAATCCCTAATCGCACTGTGTTGCCAGACTGAATTCTGGATTTCTTCCACATACTGCTCTAGCAGAAGCTTCTGCAACAAAAAAAAAAAAAAAAGAACAACAACATAAGCGCGTCAATAGAACCACATACCAAAATCCTAAGTCCAACAGTTACAGAAAATTCTTTCTTCCAAACAAAATCAAATAACTGACCAGACGTTCGTCCTTCTTCGGATCGTACGGAAATTTGCGGAACTGCTCGTCGTCTGTGGCGGCGGCGGCGCTGTTGGGGTCACGACGAGCCATGGAATTATTACTGTCTTAGTCCCGCGCGACCAGAGGATTTCTTTTCCTTTCAAACGAAGAAGTGTTTGGGACTATTTATTCTTGAATGAGTGGTGTGGGCTTTTTTCTTTTTTATTTTCCTTTAAAGATTAGGCCTTTATTTTACCGTCAGGCAGATAGAAGCAGATCAAAGAGACCTTGGGCCGAAACTTCTTGCATAACCCAGGAAGCATATAAGGCGCATAATGAAACTATTACACACACAGGCTAGTAACCCTGGCTCCCCTCCCATAATCATTAGATAGTATAATCTAAGATATTTTGTGTTGGAAAACGGATACACGCTCAATTACTTGTCCTTTTATAGAAAAAAAGAAGTCAACCTATCATATTAGTTTTTTTTTTTGTTGTGCATTTTTTTAGTTTTTCTGTTGGCCTTCATCACTGCATACGGTGTGAAGAAGGCGATTCAGATGTTTGGAAATGCGGAAGAGTTCGGTTTCGAAAGCGACACCAAGTCTTTGAATGTGCTCCTGCAGTGTTAATTTGTGTAAGAGATCGCATGTTGGCGCCGCGCAATCGTATTTCAATACGGTGAGGGGGAAGATGATGTTTGATGATAATGCCACACATATAACGTACGTTGTGAATGGTTGGTGGTCGAGATTGGGGAGAGTCTGTGAGATGGAGAGTGTGTTGGAGGCAATGGTGGAAGATGGTTGTAGTCAAGATTGCACGACGTTTAGTTATGTTCTTGAGGGATTAGGAAGAGCTGGTAGGATGGAAGTTGATGTGAAGATTTTTTGAGAAAATGAAGGCGGATGGTTGTGTCCCCAATAACGATGTTTACAATGCAAATGATATCTAATTAACTATGTTTCAGCTGGAGATTTTGATGAATGTTTGGAATATTATAGGAATTTGTTGAGTGACGGTTGCCATCCGGATATTTTAAGTGAGAAAACGACACCGTTTCATGCCACGTCGGACACAAGCGGCTTAGTGGGGCCCACTTCACTCAAAGCCAATCCTCTAAAATGACGTCGTTTTGCTACAGTAACACGCGCAAATACCCCGGGCAGCCTCCACGTCAGCAGGTGCCTGACCAGGGGTATACGTTTGGCCTGCCCATGCAATCTCGGGGTATATGCCCGGCCAAAAAAAATGTCGGGGTACCAAGTTGGCCAAACCACTAAACATAGGGGCCCAAAAAACCCGAAAACCCTATTAAGTTAAGACATAAAAAGCATCGAGGGGTCCTGCAACCCTGTAGAATCAGCTACGAGTTGCGCCATACAAAACTCTGGGGGTACATCATAGGCATTGAAGCCTTCCTCTGCATGGTTAGAGCTTTCTTGGCTAAGCAATCAGATACAAAATTGCACTCACGGAATGCATGCGTAAAGGACACAGACCAATTGGTTGTTGGATGAGACTCCTGATACAGGCCATAAGGGGAAGATTGGTGAATCAATTGATCTTCTTTCCAGTGACGTCAATATTGTGTTGAAACGTTTTTACTTTTGTTCTTCTTGTTAATATTGTGCTTTTACTTCATCACCAGAGATAGAGATAAAGGTCATTTTTTTTTCCTCTATCCCTATGCATTTCTAGGGGATGGCAAGAGATAACATGTTAAAATGCCGTGAAACATACGGTTTACCATGAAAACATCATGTAACGTTTGCTAAAAATTAACTACCTGCAATATAACACTTTGATAGGAGTTGCATTACATTTGAAGTGATAATAATTCTTGGAGCAATTACATAATTCTACAAGCCAAGTGAAAAATCATTCTGATGAAAGGTATTTGCAGCATGGAGGTTTCTATGGAATGGATGGAGTATACAGCGTAGTCGTCCATGCTGGTCATGAAACCAGAGAGTTCACGGAGGAAGGAAGAGGTAATGAAAGACTCTCTCTTCAGTTTCATCCTTTTTTTTTTTCTGTGTTTCACCTATAGTTGACAAGTATGAACTACAAGCCGCGACAAACATTTGATTTCAATGACGGAAACGTTGCCACATTTGCATTTCTTCTCTTTCTTTGACAGGGTCTTGGTTTTTTTGGGCTTCAAAGGGCAAGCTCTTCTTTCAAAGATCATACCTAATGATTTCCTGGTACTTGCCTTTGCTTTTAGTTTAAATTCATTTAGGCTTCTGTTTTTTTGCTTCCATGAGTGAATTGTTATCATTAGCTTTTTAACTCCTCTGTTTGGTGAGTGTAGTAAATATTATACATGTACCTTTTTACAGGTGTTAGCTAACTTCTTGTTTCAACTGTTCATGTAGATTGAACAATGTTGGCTTGTTAGGAGGCCTTGGTAAGTTAGCCTCATTTCCTTCTCTCATAATTAATTATGTATTATGTTGAAGAGAATTTGTGAATCTTTCTAGACTCAACTAAAAGTATCTTTCATTATAATTTGGATGCCACGCGAAGGATGTTCTGAATATTTTAGGGATAAAGAAATGAACATCGGGAAATAGATTCAACACTCCTTAGGTTGTCACTAAATCTCCTAAGATTCATTATTTGAAATCACTTTTTTTTTCTAATTAGATGGTGCTCAGAAGGTTCATTTTTTTTCTAGTTTGAGTATTTTTTAGGTGTTTACATTTGGATGGCCCAATAGTGGCTGTGGCTCCCTTTATTTACTGCTCATCAGCCTGATGTATTTAATCCACAGGCTGCTTCGCCACAATTGTAACAAGCTTATCTGCCACATACTGATATTCGTGTCGGTGGGCTTCAGGTATAATAATCAGAACTTTCATGGGAAACCATCTTGGTTGCTTATGTCATTTCGTGTGAATGTTGATTACCTTTATTAATATGATTTCGCACTACGAGAAGCAGAAGCATGTTGCCGTTCCTCGGGAAGTTGTCCACAGGCCAGACTACCAACCTGTAAGTGCTTTTGCTTTCTCGCTTGGATTAGTCTCATTGTTCAGGTTCTACGGGGCATGTTATTAATTCTGAACGAGGGATAAAAATCTCTAGTTTGTGAATTAGGATTCAGGTTTGATTTGGGAATTGGTTTTAGAACGGATCGATTTGCATCAGAGATATTTGCTTGTGGCTTTATGTGTGAGAACTAAGAATGATACGATCGACTATCAATCATATGGATATTAGATTTTCCTTCTCAAAATTGAGCATTGTACAAGCACTGTTCAAGCGTATATTAATAATTGGTGTGAGAGATTGTGGCTTCATATGTGAGAACTTGGTATGATATGTCTACCATCAGGCCGTGTTAATTCATGACCCACCTTTGGTGGTATATATCGCTTGTTTGGAGTGGCTAAAATTATTGAAACTCTAGAGATGCATCCTTCATTTACTGCTTATCAGCCTGATGTATTTAATCCACAGTTTGCTTTGCCCCAATTGCGACAAGCTTATTTGCCATATCCTGGTATTAATGTCATTGTGTCACGACCCCGGAATCCTAGTGCGCATAGGAGTCCGGAATCCTAGTGTGCATAGGAGTTTGAATTGGGTTGGGACACTACTTTGGCTGTATGGCGGAAATCCTTGTATGACTAGGAATAGCTAACCTTGTTGTATTAGGATTGGGTTTGTGTTGGGGTTAAGTAAACCGAGTTTGTGTTGGACTAGGATTACTTAGCACTGTCAAACTAGGAGAGAGCCTTGCGGCACCTATATAATAATTAGAACTTTTATGGAAAACCATCTTGGTTGCTTGTGTCATTTTGTATGAATGATTTGAAAAAAAAAAATCGTATGAATGTTGATTACCTTTATTAATATGATTTCGCACTATGGGAAGCAGATGCATATTGCTGTTCCTCGGGAAGTTGTTCACAGGCGAGACTACCAACCTGCAAGTGCTTCTGCTTTCTCACTTGGATTAGTCTCACCGTTCAGGTTCTGCGGGGCATGTTATTAATTCTGAACGAGGGATAAAATCTCTAGTTTGTGATTTAGGGTTCGGGTTTGATTTGGGAATTGGTTTTAGGATGGAGTTTGCGTTAGAGATATTTGCTTGTGGCTTTCCGTATGAGAACTAAGAATGATATGATCAACTATCAACATAAGTAGTCTAGTCATTGTTTATGATCCAATGGCTTTTTCTCATGCATGTGTTTTGTCTAATGATACTTGGTGTATCGTTTTACAGGTAATTTGTGGTGAGGAAGTTGCATCAAAGCTTACTCTCTTTGACCTAACACAACAAATTTGTTGATGCTGTCCAAGCCAGAGCTGGACAAGGTCTATAGCAATTTGAGTTTCACGAGACAAGAACCATGGAGTTATTGTACTCCCAGAGGGACTTATAGAGAGCATTCCGGTGGTATATGCTCTCTTAGAGGTAAATCTTTTGTTACTTCTCTCTATATGTGTTTAAGTTAGTATGATTCCAGATCTTACAGTTCATTCACTTGAATACTTTGACAAGGTGCTTGTACACGACCTAATTTTTATTTTATAAACTATTTCACTTCACCAATGCTTTGAATGCAGAGTATAGTACTTTCTTTTAATGTCATACTTCTTTCTCTCAACATGATCAGCAGTGACTTGATAAACAATTTTACAACTTAATTCGTGCTCCAGCCCTTTGGTATTATGGAATTAAATTCAATTCTTTAGCTTGGTATAATTCTACTTAACTTAAAATAGGAATTGAATTTCATTTTTTATTTTTGGATGAATATTTTATTAATATTTTAAATCCAAAGAAAACCTATTGGATTTGAAATTCCAATTCCAAAGACTCAAAAAGAACTTAATTTTGACATTTCAATTGATGATTTGATTTATACCAAATATTAGAATTGAATTCAATTCCTTATTATTAAAATTATACCAAATATGGGAATTGATTTTATAATGAATTTAAATTCTAAATTTTTAATGAATTGAATTCAATACAAGGACTGTTAGTGCAATAAATTTATCATACTCGCAATATATGTGCCTACTCTATAGTGTCAACAACTTTGTGCCATTTATATATTATGGTTGTTCCCCCTGAAGAGACAAACTGACGTATAGCTAGCACCAGAGGACTTTGGAGACAAAATCTTTTCTGCCTGATTCTTCCCACTTGATATTGCAGATTAAGCAACTGAATTAATTTATGTTCTTTGCTGGTTTCCTTCCCCATTTTCAGGTACGAACCATTGTCAAACTGTGGTGTTCACAGTTTTAAAAGCTGCTTTGAGTGTCATGGCTTCTGTGACGGAGGTTCTTTCCGTGATGTCTTCTTCTTGATCCAAATGCCCAGGCATCTCCCTAAGAATAGAAACTTAGTTGCTGCTTGAATTTGTGAACTTACTTAGGCCTTTGGCACTCGTTGCATTGTTCTTAATTTCAAACGTTGAACTGTAGTTGCCAATTAGCTAGGAGGTTGGTAATAAGTGGATTCCTTTCTATTTGATTTGGTTGTCTGTCTTCTCATGTAGTATGTACCTAATGACTCTAATCTGCAATGGGGAAATTTTGATTACACAAAGGGGAGTGGTTCGTTATACTGCCTTCTTTTAACATTTTTGCAGAGGCAATGTGTGGAATTGCCTCTGGTTTATGGCTCATTTTCTTTTTGGTTTCCGGGGGCTGACTCAAAGAAGATGAAATTTATTACAAGAAACAGATGCCATACACACATTGTGTCACATGCTACTTGAAGGAAAGTAAGCGATTCTTTCTCCTAGAATTAACCCAAATCTGGAAGTGGCAGTGACCCCTGAATTTTGCGGTTGAATCAAGTCTTGAACCATTTATTGGCAACGGCTTCAAGTTGTTTGGTAACTTGAATCATAGTTGGCCGCTCTTCACCTGAAGGAGAAGTGCATCTCATGGCAAGTTCCAGTAAAACTTGCAATTGTGTCTGCTCCATTTCTGCTCCAACTTCCAGGACTGAACGATCCACTGCCTCAACCATCCGGTCCTTTCTGACCAAGTCATTCACGTACTCCACCAGCCCCGATGCCTTCCCTGACACCGGGTCAACCATCAGTGCATCTCGGCCAGTTAAGAGGACAAGCAACACTACCCCGAAACCATAGACATCAGTTTCCTCTGTCACGGAACTTGTCAGGAAATATTCAGGATCCACGTAGCCCATGGTCCCCATGATACTTTCAACTTCAACTCGTGATTCTCCTTCGGGAATAGTTATGGACATGGAGAAATCTACTAATTTGGCACAATAGTGCTGATCCAAGAAGACATTTGCAGGTTTTATGTGTCTATGTATGATGGGCCTGGAGAATCCATTGTGGAGATACGATATTGCATGTGCCGTTTCCTTGGCAATCCTCAACCGTGTCTTCCAGGGCAGTGATTTATCACGTACCAGCCTATCGAGTGATCTATTCGCCGGGAATTCATAAACAAGAGCCGGAGCGGGGAGCTCCAAGCAGCAGCCGACTAGCCGGAGAACATTCTTGTGGCTACTCATCTGGGATGTTATTGCGATGTCCCGGCAAATCTCTTGGCAGTGACTGCCATTATTCTTCCTTATCAAGACAAGGCGGTCATCCAGAACGCCCTTGTGCCATTCCCAGTCTATTATAATTTCAAGCGGATCATGAATTTTTCTGAAGTCTTCTATGGCTTTTTGGAGTTGGGATGCAGAGAAATACCTGATAGGATTGGACCTGCCATCACAAAGAGCAGCCAATTCTTCTAATAACTTGTTTCCATTCTCCAAGAACCACCTGCGGCTTTCTTCCTCCTCCACCCTATTATTTGATCTAAGAAATTTTTTATGCCAGTACCACATGTTCTGTAAACATCTGGGATATCAATGCAATGGATGTCGGAACTTGGAAGCTAAAAGGCTGAAAGCAAAATAAAAAAAATGATAATAGACATGGAATGGAGAATGAAGGTTTCTTTGAAGCCGAGGTTGAAGTGGACGATAACAATTGTTTGGAGGATGGGGGGGAGAGAGAGAGAGAGACAGAGTAAAACAAAAAGGAAAAGACTTTGAAGGTGACGAGAGGGCCACAAATTATTGACTTGGGTACCATTGCTTGGTTTCAAGTCAAAACGCAAACGCGTTATCGTTAGTTGTATTGCAATGAGATGGATATTTCCCATTTCCCACTATTCAAATTCTGGAAAGTAATGTTTCGCAGATAACAATATGTTAATAGTACCAGTACCACTTCTGATAAATTGGAAAAAAAACATGTACCACTCACTGTGCAATCTTCTACGATATAAAGCGAGAAAAATCAAGGTCAATTTGTAAGATTTCCGGCATCTCCAGGTTCAATATATAGTATTTTGACCGAATGAAACGAGAGGACACAAAGACAAACATAGTAGTGAAACTAGAACAAACATCGTACCCATATGAGACATTAATCAGATAAACCTGATATAATTGTGTATCTTCCATAGGCAATCAAATTGGAGAGAAACCATGGATTGGGAATGGTAATGCCCGACAAATAACAATTACTCTGGAGGGAAATGTTGGTCCCCAATTAGGCGGAGTTGTTTGGCAACTTGGATCATTGTTGGACGCTGTGCTGCACAGGGAGAAATGCAACTCATGGCCAGCTCCAGATGAGATGATTGCATCTCAGAAAAGACTTGTTGCTCGATGATCCCCGCTCCGGGTTCTATGAGGCCATTTTTAATCAATTCACTAACATCCATTACCGAACCTGAACTACCACCTTTGAGTGGAGCTCGGCCAGTTAGAAGGACAAGCAGTAACACCCCAAAGCTATAGACGTCTGTTTTGTCTGTCACCAAATGTGTTTTCAAATACTCAGGGTCCATGAACCACTTGGTCCTACTTAAATCATATTCGTCCACATGAAATGTCCCCCTGCAATGATCTTCAACTTTGACATGCGATTTTCCTTGAGGGATTGATATGGAATGTGAAAAATCCGATAACTTGGCAACATAGTCCTTGTCCAGGAAGATGTTTTTAGTGGTTATGTTTCTGTGGACGATGGGGGTGGAGAACGCATTATGGAGATATGATACTACATCAGCTATGTCCCTGGCGATTTTCAATCTAGTCTTCCAGGCCAGTGATCCCTTATAAACCAGCCTATCAAGACTTCCATTCTCTGCATCCTCGTAAACAAGAACTGGAACCGGGGGCTCCAAGCAGCACCCTATCACTCTTAGCACATTTCTGTGGCTGCTCATCCTGGAAACCATTGAAATGTCCCGCGCAACATCTTCAAGTCTGCTCCCTCTACTCTCTTTAATCAAGACAAGGTGGCCATCCTCCAGAGTTCCCTTGTTCCATGATCCCAAGTCTATGGCGCTCACGGGTGGATCCTCCTCCTCCTCGTGACTTTCACTGACAAAGTGATGCTGGTGACTTTTCTTGAAGTGATCCTTGGCTTTGCGGAGTTGGGAGGCAGAGAATTTCCTGATGGACTTGAAGTGATCCTCGGCTACCTCGTTTCCCCTGATCTCCAATAACAACCTAAAACAACGTAGGTAACTGTCTCTTCCTATCATTAGCTGCGCCGCCCCATTTATGAAACCTTTCACAGCACGCAACATTTCCTCCTTCAAAGTCCTAATCATTAAGCGTATCAACTGTGGAAATTGCAGAGCTAGAAAGTTAAATGAAGAGAATATATATATATATAGCTTAGTTAATTAACTGATGCTCGAGCCAAAATTGCACGACACAGTTAACTAAAGAAGACTCGAAAATTAAAACTTGCTAGGGGTCAAGACTCAAGAGGCTGCTGCCTTTGAAGCTAGCATGCACTGAACCCCATGTATTTTGCATTTGGATTTTTGGGGACTTAAATAGCCATTTTCGGTCTTATTCGTTGTTTCAACTTTCATGGGGAGGAATTAAGCTTTCTTTAGTTGAGATCCAAAGTGAAAAAGGGCCGCGTGGGGCTCCGTTCAGATTTCGGACATTAGAAATTTTTTACTTATCAAATGCAGAGGCCCTTTTTTGGTGTGTTATCCAGCCGCATAGAAACTTCCTGTTCACATACTGATCGCCTGCAGAATTTGAAATTGCCGCATTGGAGTGAGTGAGATTTCGAGAACAAACCTTTCCTTTTTCTCGAAGAAAAAATGGTGAGGTAGTCTTTGGTCTACCCCATTCATCTAAAAAACAATATACAGAATGTCTCATTGATCACGGCTAGTGTTCGGTTTCTCAAAACTCAAAAGTACTTTACTTGAAAGTCGATATATATATTCTTCTGTCCCTAAAATTTTCATATTCCAGAATGTACTTCACAAAAAGATGATACCAACCAAAATCTTTTCTGTTAAACTTAAACTAAATACAGGATATGATTCATATCCATCCGTGTTATAACTGGAACAGTATAAGTTCTAGAGTGTGAAGGCCCAGTGTTAGGCCAACAGAATGGAACATCCTTAATTTATTGCCTTGAAAGTTAATCTCACCCCTAAACTTAAGCGATTTAATTGAAAAGCCTTTGGAATCCTTAAAGATTTAGTAGGTATCGCATGCTACCTTTTTGCTCCTACAAGGGTCGGGCCGATATATCACCAAAATGGACAAGTTTCTTTTTTTTTTTTTTTTTTGGGGGAACCAAATGGACAAGTTACTTCTAGTAAATTCACAAATGCTGAATATATTGCCCGTTTCCATTAAGTAAATTTTGAATACGTGCATAAGCTTTATCAATATGGATAATTAGATCAAGAAAATTGTAAACTTTTTTTTATCAATGTGAACTATAGTTTACTCTACTGAGTGTAAGTAAATGTGATTATAACGTGTAATTTTGAGCTTATTGTATTCTGACAAAAAAAAAAAGAAAGTATTACCATTTCGCAATTACAGACAAAGAGTATAATTAATCCCGTTACACATCGGGTCAAATAATAAAATTAAGGTGTTTAAATGTAATTTACCCCAAAAAGAGAAGTCTCTACCAGCAAGTAAAGGAATGACAGAACTTGTTCGTTTATGTTGTCAAAAAATAGCCTTTTCGTTTATGTTTATCCATATCCCAAGTTCCACCGAAAACCCTCAAAAAGTTCCAAAAATTGTTCCATCTTTCTGTTTGCAGCGTCACTATTCTTCTTCTTCCTCTTGTTTCTGCTGCTGTTGTTCCCCGATTCCAAACAACAATAAACTGCTTTTGTCATAAATCCTGGGGGAGCTGGCATGGTCAAATCGCCTCTGCATTTGCTGCTCATCTCCTCCGGTCAGTTCCTCTTTTTTGCTCTCATTTCTGATTGTACCCACACTGCACCCTTAATTGTAATCCTTAGAGCGGCGAGAACAATGGAGTAGTTTGTTAATGTGGACTCTTTAAAAAAGTTTCTGAACACGAAATGGAGGACTTTGATGCTGACGGTGAGGTGGGTGCTTCCGGCGGCGAAGACGATGCGTCTGCCCTTCACCTGGAACACCACCCTCACACCTTTGATTTTGATTGCAATAACGATACTTACAATCCTCAGTCTCATTTATCCGAAACCCAATCCGGGTATGCTACTGGAACCGCCACTACTACTAGTAGCAGTAGTAACACTAACACCGACCCCAATTTGGAGCCCTACGAGGGGCTGGAATTCGATTCGGAACAGGCAGCCCGCGTTTTCTACAACGCCTATGCCCGCCGTATAGGCTTCAGTACAAGGGTCAGCGTCTACCAGCGCTCCCGCCGCGACGCCTCCATCATTGCCCGCCAAATCGTCTGTTCTCGTGAAGGCTTCCGCCGCCGCCAGCCCACCCAGAACGCCACGTCCAAGCGGCAGCGCACCGTCACTAGGGTCGGGTGTAAAGCTCAGATGACCGTTAAGAAACGGGGTTCCGGGAAATGGGCCGTCTCCAAATACGTCAAACACCATAATCACGAGCTTGTGCCTCCCGATAAGGTGCATTGCCTTCGCTCTCACCGACATGTCTCCGGCCCTGCACGCAGCCTCATCGACACCCTTCAGGCGGCCGGGATGGGCCCCAGTGGAGTTATGTCCGTGCTTATCAAGGAATCTGGCGGGATTAAGAACGTTGGTTTTACCCGAGTCGACTGCCAGAATTATATGAGCAGCAGCAGGCACAAGACCCTGGGCAGTGGAGGTCGCCTCATCTTTGACTACTTGAACCAAATGCGGGAGGAGGATCCTGGTTTCTTTTCGGCGGTACAAGGAGATATTATGGAGGAGGCCTCTGCTGCTGGCAACAACATCTTCTGGGCTGATGCAAGTGCTCGAGAGAATTATAGTTATTTTGGAGACACTGTTACATTTGACACTGCATACCGAACCAATCGTTACAGGGTACCATTTGCACCCTTTACTGGGTGGAACCATCATGGCCAACCCGTACTGTTTGGATGTGCATTACTTCTGAACGAATCAGAGTCCTCATTTGTTTGGTTGTTTGAGACTTGGCTTGCAGCAATGTCCGGTCGCCATCCTGTCTCAATTACAACGGACCAGGACCGCATCATACGCGCAGCCGTCTCTCAAGTATTCCCCGGGACTCGTCATAGATTCTGTAAATGGAATGTTCTAAGGGAGGCTCAGGAGAAGTTGTCTCGTGTGTTTCACTCACACCCTACTTTTGAAGCAGAGTTCCAGAGATGCATTTATCAGACTGAGACAATTGATGAGTTTGAGTCATGCTGGGAGTCGCTTCTCTTAAGTTATGATCTTGGAGGTAACGAATGGCTTCAGTCAATGCACCATGCTCGCTGCCATTGGGTGCCAGTTTATTTGCGGGATTCTTTCTTTGGTGAGACGTCTATAATGCAAGGGAGCGATAGCATAAACTCATATTTTGATGGATATGTAAATGCATCAACTAACATTCAAGTGCTGATTAAGCAGTATGAAAAAGCAATCGCTTCTCGCCATGAAAAGGAAGTAACAGCAGATTTTGATACACTGAATATTCCACCTGTTTTAAAAACCCCATCTCCCATGGAAAGACAAGCAGCACACCTTTATACAAGAAAGATATTTCTGAGATTCCAAGAGGAATTGGTGGAGACTCTTGCTTATCCTGTTACTGTACTTAATGACACAGGATCAACAATTACGTATCAGGTTGCGAAGTTTGGGGAAGATCAGAAACCGCAGTTCGTTAGGTTCGGTGTTTTTGAAAAGAAAGCCAGTTGTAGCTGCCAAATGTTTGTGTTTTCAGGTATTATTTGTAGGCACATATTAGCAGTTTTTAGAGTAACAAATGTTCTTACACTTCCTTCTGACTATATATTAAAACGGTGGACAAGAAATGCCAAAAGTAGGGTTATGTTGGATGAGAAAACTCTTGGGCTATCCAGTATTCCTCGAGAATCCTTTGCCGCACGCTATGATAATCTACGCCAGCAAGCTATTAATTATGTAGAACAAGGGGTAGCATCTGCACAAATTTATAAGGTGGCAAAGGATGCTCTTCACGAGGCCACACAAAAAGTTGGTTCTGCAAAGAAGAATGGTTCTACGCCTGACCAATCTACTCTGGTTAATGATAGCCAGCAGCTCCAGTTGTATACTCTCGTAAGTTTTCGCTTTAGTCGAGAAATTTTCTCAATGATGCAGCTTTTTGATGCTCTGGGTCTCCTTTAATATTCATCCCTCATTGTTGACGCATATTTATGAACAAATATGTTATCAGCTTAGTATGCGACAGATACAACAATGCTGGATTTTAAACATCTGTTATGGTTTTAAATTTTAATTGCAGAACTTAAAGAAACTAGGTTATTTATCTGTTCCTTGGTCCATTCCATTATTCGTACCTGGAGAAAGAAGATTAACATGGGATGGGATGGCATGGTAAAAGTCTAAGTAGTGTGACTAACACACTGAAAAAAGTGTGAGAATAACGAGAATGGAGGAAAAGGCTAAGTTGAGTACTAGTTTGGGAGAAGACTTAGTTGAGTACCAGTTTTTTCATGGATTGAGAGAAAGCAAACCAGCAGACCCTTTAGTGCAAAAATTTGTTTGTTGTCATCTGTGTTCAGGACTGCAAAGACAACACTTGAATTTTATAAGACATTCTGAAAGAATCTTTTCTCTCTCTCTTCTTTTTTTGGGGAGTAAGGTTCTTTTCTCTTTGCTAACACTTAGAAGTGTTGTGAATTGACTGCTCATTGCATGTTACATTCAACAGACAACTTTTGTTTCTTGGTACAAATTCAACAAAAAATTCAAGCGAACTGTGGATGGCAAGTGAGTTAAGTTCGTCTAGGAAAATATTAAGTAACCTTGTGCGAGCGAGGGGATTAAGAGCATTAAGTGCAGTTAGCCATTGCTTAAATGAGATGATGGTTAACTTCAGTATGCTATAGGTAAAGCAACTTTAGCCCCATTGATACAGTAATGTTATCATGATATGAGTTATGCTCCTCGTTTTCATCTATTGGTTAATTGAAGCAATCTAATTGTGCCATTTTCTTTTGTGTCGATTGATGAATGAGCCTGGATTCACATCTAGAGTGTAAAGTGCCCTCTGTTTCTTGTTGTAGGAACAGGACAAACAAATTCAGGAACTGAGTGCCGAGCTGGAAGTTGCAAGTCAGCGTTGTGAAGCATATAGAGTGAAATTGCTGTCAGTTTTAAAAGACATGGAGGAGCAGAAGTTGCAGATATCAATGAAGGTTCAGAATTTGAGGCTGAAGCTGAAAGACTGAATCAAAAAAAAAAAAAAAAAAAGCATGAGGTGTTTCTTATGTCTCCCTGCTTTCTTGGGTGTTCTTCTCAGCTTCCTCCCTCCCATTTGTATAGTAGAGGGAAAAATTTTGGTGTTTTCCATAATCAAAACTGGAAAGTATGTATATAATATAGGGGCTTGGAGAAAAGGATAGAATTTAGTGCTAGGCTAAGTACCTAACTGCATGTAACTCCAGTGGTCGTGTATGATGTACTGGGGGCTACTACATGTGGTGCAAGATCGTTGAGGTGGGAGGGCAGCGTTCTTTGGTGAAAGATTTTTTTTTTTTTTCTTGTGTTAATGCTTGTGTTATTTGTACGATTTTGGTACTAATCTCTATGTACAGACAGGATTCTAACATAACATCCAACATACTTGTTTGTTATATGAAATGGAAAGATGAAATATTTGTAATGAAGTAGTATCAGACGTTCTTAACTGGACATGATCCATATCCCAAGCAATCAGCAAACAAGGTTGCATAATTTTTTCATTTTGGGAGAAATAAGCCAAAACATAAACATACATCGAGGGACCAAATCATACAAAACCGGAGTTTCTTCCTTTATTTTTTTTTGTTTTTGTTTATGGTTGGGGGATTTGGGTCGGGCTTTGGCGGTGAGTGGGCCTAAAGTTTCTTCCTTACCCTTTTTGTTTTTGATTATGGTTGGGCGATTTGGGTCGAGCTTAGGCCGAGCTCATTGTGGGGGTATAAAGTGGAGGAAGGAGGCGCTCCCCCCGGCTCTAATAATAATAAGCCTTGTTTAAAAAGAGAGAGAGAGAGGGCAAAGATGGAAAAGAATCTGAGAGTTTGAAATTCAAATTTTATGTTTCCGTTGTGCAACGAATCCTAAAGAGTCGTTATATAAATGAAATAATACCTACCCACCCCTCATTTCTCGGCATTTCAGTTCCACTCTTTTCTTTTTACTGTTTTGTGTTTCTGGAGACGAAAGAAAGGAAGTGAGAGAGAGAGAGAGAGAGAGAGAGAGAGAGATTAGGATGTCAGGGAGTGAAGAGACGATCGGCGGTGGAGCGAAAACGATGTCGGCGATGCAGGCATTCGAGAAGCTGGAGAAGGTTGGGGAAGGGACTTACGGGAAGGTGTACCGAGCGAGGGAGAAAGCCACGGGGAGGATCGTGGCACTGAAGAAGACGCGCCTCCACGAGGACGACGAAGGCGTCCCTCCCACCACCCTCCGCGAGGTCTCCATACTTCGCATGCTCTCCCGTGACCCTCACATTGTTAGGTACCTCTCTCTCTCTCTCTGTAGCCCTAGGGTTCCCAAATTTCAATTGGATTTAGGGTTTTCGTTCAATTTTTTGGGATTTGATATCTTATTACTCTGCTATTACTACTGTAAACAAATATATAGGTTGATGGATGTGAAACAAGGGCAGAACAAGGAAGGGAAGACGGTGCTGTACTTGGTGTTTGAGTACATGGACACTGATCTCAAGAAATTCATTCGCAGCTTCCGCCAAACTGGCAAGGCCATCCCTGTCCCTACTGTCAAGGTAGGATCTCATGCCCATTAGCTGTTTAGTAACAGTATGTATAACATATTCTTCTAGTAATCTGCTTGATCCTTAAGATTAATTACGAGAAATTTGAATAAATATAACAAAAGTAATTTGGTTGTGGCAGAGCTTGATGTACCAACTGTGCAAGGGAGTTGCTTTTTGCCATGGTCATGGAATCTTGCACAGGTTTTTCTCTGCTTCCATCCCTTCTATTCATCCTTCAATATGCTTCACTGCTGTCCGTTTCTAGTAATAATCTCTTGTGTGTTTCCATTTCTTCGTTTTTTTTGGGGGCTCTGTCAGGGATCTTAAGCCTCACAATCTCTTGATGGACCGGAAGACAATGCTGCTCAAGATAGCAGACCTTGGACTCGCCCGAGCCTATACTCTTCCTATTAAGAAGTATACTCATGAGGTAATTCACGCTTTTTTTATATCTCTTGGCCATGCTTAGGATCTAGCTTGAAGCCTTGAACATTATCTGCTATCCACCGAATTGTTGTTGACTATTGTTTGATTTGTTTTGGTTTCAGATCTTGACTCTGTGGTACAGAGCGCCTGAAGTCCTTTTGGGGGCTACCCATTACTCTACTGCTGTGGATATGTGGTCTGTTGGCTGTATATTTGGTAAGAATCCTCCTCTCCTTGATATTCCATACCAACCATATTATCTGTTTATTGAATGGCCAATGATCGTGTGCTCCTTTTTTTTTTTTTTTGCTCAAACTCATAGCTGAATTGGTCACTAAACAAGCACTCTTCCCTGGAGATTCTGAACTGCAACAGCTCCTGCATATTTTCAGGTCCCAATAATTCCATTCCTTCTCCTCCATTTAAATCCTGCATATTTTCAGCACTTTATTTTTTCTTTAATACTCTGTAAATAACTTATGCAGGTTGTTGGGTACTCCAAATGAACAAGTGTGGCCGGGAGTGAGTAACCTGGTTAACTGGCATGAGTATCCCCAGTGGAGCCCCCAAGGTCTGTCATCAGCTGTTCCTGATCTGGATGCGCATGGACAAGATCTACTACTAGTAAGGCTCATCCCCTTCTTTTTCTTTTGGTAGAAAAGGCTCATCCCTTCTTTTTCTGTTGGTAGAAAAGTCTCATCCCTTGTTATCAATCACCAAATGGCAGTTGTTTGGACAAATGCACCCCTTTTACTTGCTTGTTACACTGTCACTACTACGTTGTTTAGCACTAGCTGTCTGTATAACTTGCGTGCCTAATGCGTGGGCCCCTGTATTTTCAGCAATTCTTGCAGTATGACCCGTCAAAGCGTATTTCGGCGAAGAAAGCTATGGAGCATCCTTACTTTGATGACCTAGACAAGGAAAGCCTCTGAATGAAGCAAGTGCCAGAAACCGTGTACAACTAAGTGGCAATTTTAGTTTGGAGATTCCGAACAGTCAACAGAAGTTCTGTAGTGAAATGTCTATTTGCTTTCCTCAAGCATACTTCAGTATGTTAGATTATGTTAGGGATGGTTTTGGACCCTTTCTATTAGTAATTCGTTGTCAATGTTAACTAAACTCCACTATGTCCTTGAATTTCAATGGGATTGTTGGTACAAGCGTGATTGACTATTTTGTGAACCTTCGATAACATCAAAATCAAGCAGAATACTAGTTATGGATTCAAGTCTTGATTAACTCATCTGATCACAAGAGGGGCAAAATTAAAGCTATATGTGCTTCTGCTGAGCCTAATAGAATCAAGCGACTAGCCACATGAAAAATGTTGACCAAAGAGTGAGAGATATTGAAGCCAGGGCATAAGTCCATAGCAAGATTACAGAACATTCAGTCTCTCCTGCTCCGAACAGTTGAGTGATTGTACCTGCCAAATTTATGGAGAGGAAGGAGAAGACAATCACTATCCGAATTCCTTTTTTTGATTGTTAGCCACAATCTTCTACAGACTATGGCTAGATAAAGAAAAAGAGAAGTAAAAAACCTAGACAAAGATCTACTGAGATGGCTGAAGTTTTGTTGCATGCGGAGTTTAGAAAACATAGGATTTATTAAAAGTTCTTAGCACACTAAAATTGACCGCTGGCAATAGTTGGTTTTGCAGACATTGTAGCATTCACACGTACAAGTACCCAAAACAATGCCATAGACATTTATGTGACAGCCGAAGTATTGTAATAAAGAAACTTTGATATACCTATGTTCATAGCCGGTGGAACTGCAAATTGAAGCAGAAGAACAAACTGATACAAGGGATCGGGAGCAATGAAACCTAAACGTAATGCTCCTTCAACAATCAAAATGCCAGTTAGGGGTAGGGCAATATAACGAACGACCACGATGCCAAAAACTATGGACTTCTGCATTCCTGATCCTTGCAGACCTATTAAGAAAAAATCTTCAATTATCACCTTCGAACTGCAAGAAAAGAAGAGAATGACTTTGTAATCCAAATGAAGCAAAACAATGCGCTCTAGTACCTTTCAGAAGGTTACTTCCCACTATTAGGGTAAGAGTAGGGATCGCCCCCTGTCTGCCATCAAGAGAAAATTAACACTTTAGACCGTGGAAGGTCAAAGTAAATGCATTCAGTTCGCAACTTATGAGACAATTTTTTGAAGAGAAAAAGGAAGGAGGTCAATGCTGGTTACCCCAACAAGGAAGCAGAGTCTCGAATCACACGAAGAGGAGCATCTTCACCGATCATTAGCTTCCGGATTTGAGGGATAAGCCCAATAGTAAATCCAACGATCTGTACAGGAAGAAGGCATTGGTCTGGTGTGAACTTAAACCATGTAACAGTTGAAAAATCTGTGCAAACGCAGTTGTATGCAACACTAAACATCTCCAGCTTGATCAAATGGCATACGACCTAATACTGTTTTCGAATGCTATTCCCTACACCTGTTCCTTCGTACAAATAACCTCAGCAGAGAAAGAAAAAAGTTTTATTTACAAACAGCTGCAGACAATTCCCATTCAGAAACAGTCCCTAGCCAAGAATAGTCACAAAAGGTGGATGTAATGGAAATAAATAAAAAATGACAAGACATAAGCTCATACCACTGCAAGTGTGGAAGGTGCCAGCACAGCTTTCCAATTAATACTCCCAAGTATAATCGTTAGTTGTTGCTTCAATTTGATTGAAGCCCTGATCTGCCACAGGCGACCAAAAAGGATAATCATGAGGCCTCATAAGATAGTTTTAGAATGTATGGTAGAGTATAAGAATGCTATGGACTCGGTGTAGACTGTAGAGGAAGATCTACCAGAAGACAGAATATATTCTTTAGCACAAGTAATATTATAATTATTGTGATAATTTCATAAATAAACATGGAAACATTAATGAACATAAGGTTGCACTAGGAGGCCCTACGCTATGCAAGAAATAACCTCATGTTTTTCCTCGGATTCGGTGCTTGAGTGTTGATCTTCAACATCTTCAGATGCCACGAATTCGTGCGGAGGAAGTAATGGCTCTGTACAACTTTCCTGTTCAGATATGGAATTGTCTCTTGCAGATTCACCAATGTGAATTACATCGGATTTCTGGGTCCTAGCTGAAGATGCGCGGACAATATTGTACACATAAGACCACAGATAAATGGCTCCAATCTGAAGAGTTAGTCGACCAATAAATGAAACTTAAAATGCCTTTTAAAAAAACAAAGTTTGGAACATGTAAAGATCATATGCAATATTCTAAGCAAGGTGTATATATAGTGACAGGGACTATGCATGCATGATTCTTCCTCACTAGCTGTTGAGCTTTCAATTTTGTTTATCAATCATGGATCTCCTCTGATGCTATTGACATCCTTTCATTAGAGCATTTAAACAGGTTTGAAATTGTTAGTACCGCCATTGAAAGTGAAACATAAGCTAATCCATAGGATTGGCAGATGCCAGGAGTTCCAAATGGGCTCCCTTTTTCCTTACAGACTGCTGGAATCATAATAAGAAACATATTTCCCATATTCCCTGCAAATGTCAGAACTTGGAATCAGACAGGAACAAAAATATAGCAAATTGCATATAGAAAAAAGAAGTAAAAACTCCACAGGGTAATGATGCAATTGTAGTTCTCAATGCTTCATACAAGATGGGATTTGAAAGAAAATAAAAATCAGCTGTCTGAGGAAAAGTGGGCTACGCTCTTCGTTTTCTTGCTAATTGCCACTTTCAACTTTCAAGGTGGAAGCTCAATAGCCCTAACCACGCAGATGGTGACCAAATCATCTGTTCACTGGCCTTCAGGTCCCAGGCTTAAGCATTTTGTTTTTCTTTGAGCAAATGGCTTGAGCTTTGTACCAGTAGTACTATAATATGCAAACACTTAAAGAATGTATCCCTGTCTATACTCAGAATATGGCACTCTCAAGAATCAACCTTCACCTCATTCCCCAACATCAAGAGCTGTGTTTACCTGCAGCGCAGCAGCCGACTATGAGGCCTCGCAGGTGTGAAGGAGGCCTCGTACATTGTATAACAATCCAGCCAAGCACTGAACCAATGACATATGTGATAAGGATATTAAATGGCATGAACCACCTACAAAATTCACCATAAAGACTTAGCACATTGGCTGGTCCAAGTTGATAAACATAATCATCCAACAGTCAGGCCCTGGACAAATCTTTCAGTATGCAAAAATTCTTGATGGAACAGTGACTCACAATTTTTTCATTTCATCATATGTAACAGTCTGGGCTAGATTGGATGCCACAAGGGCAGGATTGAAAACATAAAATACAACCTGATCGAATAGGAAAAAGAAAATAACATAGTATGAGTGTGCAGACAGTTGATTCTGAATTGGTCTCAACCTTCCTGGAATTCTGCAAGCTGAACAACTCAAATGAATCGAAATGTTGAGAATTAACCTGCCTTATTTACATGTTTCCGGGCAATATCCCCCATGATATCCACGCGATCTAGTGCAAGATATGACCCAAGTGCAGTTATCAGTAACACTTTCAAGACCGGAATTGATGAAGCAATAAGGAGATCCAAAAGCCCCATGTTGAATATTTCTTTAGCAATCATAAAACAAAATTTTCACTTCCTATGTATATAGAGCGTTCTGGCATTGACCCTCTTCCAGGTTAATTTGCTGGCGGCCGTCTGATCTAACATTGACCGAGAAGAAACAAAAATATAAATAAAACACAGTCATCATGATTAGGTGAAGCAATGGGGAACGCTCTCTATATGTATTGAAGTAAATGCAGTGGCCGGCAGCCAGCCAATCATGCCGTGCTACGAATTCAAGGAGGTAAATATACAATTGCTACTAACATAAAGAAACTGGAAACCAAGATTTAGATTGATGGAGGAGGACGACGTCACCTTGTAATATTATAAGGAACAGGTGCAACTCCAAATTATGCATGCCGCATAACCACAGAATAAACTTTTGCTGATCTTTCTTAATGCACCTATTCAATCTGATTAAGAAGTGAAAGAAGAACACAACTAACTAACCGGTACAAAATCACAGGAAAGTTGATGCTCCAGAAGGAAATTGTAGTACGCAGATGTCAGCATGGAAGCCTTAAACATACATACATGCGCGTAGAAGAAACGAATTTTTGGTGTTGGCTATATATAAAACAAAATTTGGCTGATCTTCAACCAACCTCGATCAATGTGTAGCAAAACTAAATTTCTTGTCCAGACAGATAATCTAGAACCAGTTACGATGACATATGGAGGGTCTTGATCAAAGTGAGCCAAAAACGGAAGAAATTGTCTTTTTATGTTACAGAAGACAAAGTAAGCTCTCTTGCATGAAAAAATCGCGGTGAAGGTGAGGACTCAGGCTTCCTTGTAGGCCGTTGACACTGGCTTGAAGATCTAGATCAGCTGATAGTTAATTACCACCGCTCATTTAGCCCATTCACAACTCCCCAACCTTCATCCATAGTTTTTGGCTAATTATCAAGTAATTAACGTACGTATACCGGAATCATTCTTTTTTGGGTACAATTATTATAGCTGGATCAAATTAGATGTGCTAAAGACAAGATCGAAAACTCATTTATTAC
>JAKUCV010002820.1:55411-72768 GCA_028386065.3 Turnera subulata | reverse complement strand
ATAAGAAAAGTTTTAGAAATAAATACCTTAATAGAGTAGAGACTCGTGCTGATAACGTGTTATAAAATTGGGGGAGAAATTCACTTCTTGATGGAATGATACAAGCTTGATCAAGGTAATAATCTAACCTTGATGGAAGTAATACACCATTAATAGTAATAATACAACTTTGATAGTAATAGTAATAATGAAGATTAATAAAATGTAGATGAAGGATGATGGAGAGGAGAGGTGTATGTGTATAGAAATGAAGAAAGTAATTTTATGGTAGGATGTAAGTATATGAAAGTGAAGGAATGAAAGGGTATTTATATTTGAAAATGGGAGGATAAAAACAAATAAGTATGATTAATTTAAAAGGATAAAATCAAAGGGATGTTAGGTAAAAGAAGATGATATTAGGATTATGACAAATGAAATCATAGAGAATAATTAGCCAAAGAGATAATTCTAAGTAGAAATTTGGTGTATGGATAAAATATTTATCGGGAATAAATTCGGATGTGGTAAAAATGAGTTTTACTGAATGATAATAATGACATTCACTATAATTTATTTATAACAGGGAGGTGGTAATGAACTAGTTAGTGTGGTGTTGGGGTAAAGTGAGGGGTGAAAAAGTGAAAACTGCAGAAGTGAAAGTGATGCAGAAAAATAAACCGTAGACATGTCCATCGGGGCCGCGGAATTAAGAAGAAACGCGCCTCTCTCTGATAAATAAAACTGCAAAAAGCGACACAAACCCTTCTTCCTCTTCTTCTTCTTCTTCTTCTTCCTTCTCTGCCGTTCCCTTTTTGTTTTTTTTGTTTCATCAAATCAAAAACAGAAACTCACTTTGAGACACCAAATTGTAGAGTATTTGAATTGATATCTTTTTTTCTTTTTTGGTACATGTATTTGATTTGAATTGATATCGGGAGGCGTAGCAACCCCTTATATATTTTTATTATTATAATTAATTAAAGGATCCTACTCTTTTTATTTTAACCCTAAAACGCAAACGCAGTAGTAGGGTAGTTTTCATTTTCATTTTCATTTCAAATTGATAACTACTGAAAAAATAAACAAAACACCACCACCTCCACCACCACCACCACCCCGTAGATGCCGTAGTAGTAGATTCATTCATTCTCTTACTACTTCTTTCTCCTCATTTCCCTCCTTCCCTCCTTACCCTCCTGCTGCTACTGGCATTGTCCGCTTCCTCCTCCTCCTCCTCCTCCCCCGTCTTCAACTAAAGGGGGCTCAATAATAGTAAAAAAGGAAACAAAACGACGCCGCGCCTCTCTCTCTCTCTCTCGTCTCGTCTCGTCTCGTTTCGTTTCAAGTTCAACAATGGGAGACAGTGAGATGGTGATAAAGGGTGAGTGTGATGAAGAAGCCAAGGGCAGCCCAGCCCCAGGGGAACCCCAACCCCAACGACACGTGGACGCTGAGAACAGCGTAGTACCCGTAATACCCACAACAACAAGTGATGATGGCAATGGTGCTGCGGTAATAGACCCAACAACAACAACAATAACTGCCACTCCTCCTCCTCCTCCTCATCCTGCTCTTTCTCAGAGTAGTAGTCACAGAAGGCATTCTTCGACCTCCAGAGCAAGGCACGACTACTCCTACTCCAACAAATCCAAGGCTACCGTTTGGACTGATATTGAGGTAAACTAATTCTTCTTCATAACAACCAATTAATACTACTAACCACAATATTAAAAAAAACAAAGATGTGCACTTGTGTGTGTGTATTATTGTGTTGTTTATTATTATTCGACTGGTGTTGTTGTTGTTGTGTTAGACTGGGGATTTTGATGAATCCGGGACTCCCGAGGAGCGAGAGGCTTTCTTGAAGGAGCTGGAGTCCTTCTGCAAGCAGCATGGCCATGAGTTCAAACCCCCCAAGTTTTATGGCACCCCGCTCAATCTCCTCAAGTCATTCTCCTCTCCTCTCCTCCCCTCCCTTTTCTCTTTCTCTTCTTCTCTCTTTGCCACGCCTTGTCCCTGCTTCTGCCCTCTAATCCCTCTTTTTTAATTATCTTTGTTTGTTCTAGGTTGTGGAGAGCAGTTATCAAACTGGGTGGATATGAAGTGGTAATGTTTGTTCTCTCCCTCACCCTTTCATTTCTATTCCCCATCTCACCCCCATACTCATATTCTTATGCTTACATTTCTTGCATTTCATATTCATACTCCCCCTAAACTTCTTAGCTTACGCACTCCTGTAGCTGCAGCAGGGCCTTACTTATTGTATGGCTGTTTTCTCCCTATCATTTCCTAAACTTTCACATAGCGACAGAAACAGAAGAATCATTTATTCCCTTGCTTTGGTTATTTATATGCTGAATTTAATTTATGTTTTTTTCAGTTGATTTTTATGGTTTTGGAACAGAGGCTTAGTTGTTGGTTGACATGTTAAAATTCTTTACTTAAATAAACTTCTGTTTCAATGCTCTAAGTTCATGAAATTTGTGAATTGTTTTTGCTGTTAAGATATAACACCTGCTGCTTTTGCTCCTTCGTTTCTGTAGGCTACTTCAAACAAACTGTGGCGGCAAGTTGGAGAGTCGTTCCATCCTCCTAAGTAAGGAACACCACTGAAGCAACTTTGCAACTGTGTATGAATTTGGCAAGGAATTATTGAGCTGCTTTGACATTTGATTTCATACCATATCTAGCCTTTGGGCTATGTTGGTCTCCTCTTCGCCTCACGTCT
Source organism: Turnera subulata (assembly GCA_028386065.3). Classification (NCBI taxonomy): domain Eukaryota; kingdom Viridiplantae; phylum Streptophyta; class Magnoliopsida; order Malpighiales; family Passifloraceae; genus Turnera; species Turnera subulata. The sequence continues at coordinate 70,058 of JAKUCV010002820.1, read as the reverse complement.
AATGTTGGCTGTAAAAAGTTGATTTACAATTTCCTGTTTTCTATCAACACTAGTACCTGGAGCTATAAGTTTCGATTTCATCCAATGTGTTGAGTTTACATATCTATCACTATCTCACACGTCAATGCAGGACCTGCACAACTGTGTCTTGGACGTTCCGCATTTTTTATGAGAAGGTAAAACCCTAGAGGAAAAAACACCCTGTAATGGGTTTTAGTTTTTGTTGTCATTAAATTTTGTGCTTATCTGTCCAGGGAGACAGTTGGTTTTACATTTTTTCCACCTTAGAAACTGTTTCTCAGCTTCAAATATTCTCTAGTCATAGCACCGCGTAATATTGCATGATTTTATTGTCCATTCTGTAGCTTATTCTTCTCCTTGTCTGCAGGCACTCTTGGAGTATGAAAAGCATAAGCTAGAAACTGGTGAACTTCAACTCCCTGCTCCACCCCTCCCTCAGTCCACTGGTGTCCAAAAAGAGGTGGAATTCCATTTTCTTCCTATTTTGTTCATTTATTGTTAATTGATTCAAGAAACAATGTCACCGCTCTTTCTGTATAAGCTTCTCAAAAACTTAATCTTTACTTCTCCTTACCTCTATCATAAGCATAATAGAATGACCACAGAAACCAAAAGAATGATGCAAAGTACTTACTTCGCTTGAATCGGCTTAGGAATAAGAAATGCAAATGATTGAAGCTCATGGGAAAGAGGTAGGATGAAATGGGCATAAGCTTCTTGAGTTGTTGTCTATTTGCTACTGATGAGCTAAAAATCACACTTATGAAGCCTGCAAAACTTTTAATTGCTGTTTCTTGATTCATGTAAATTGATCCTAGTGCTATAAAAATTTGGATTCCTTGATCTAGAGTTTTGACTAGTAAACCAGATATAATTAGATGAACTAGGAGGTAAATCCAGGGATCCAAAGTAGACGACATGTATAAAGTTTCGATAACTTTCTTTTCATCACTGAGGTTTCCGCAGTTTCCATTTGAAAAGTAATATCTGGACTATTAATGCCCTGAACTCCGAGTTCAATTCACATCTGTACACCTTTCCTGTGCCTGTTCATGTTTCTAGTTTATCTTCATTGTTACACTGGTTTAAGAAAATGATGGGCCTGTTGTACGAGATTTGTTGTACACATAAAAGGTTTGAAGCTCAATTATTTTGCATATATTGAAAAATACACGACATATTTCCATTCTGCTTATGAAGGATGAAATTGATGTTTGAATCCTATTCATTGATACTTGTAGGGTAGCAAAGGAAAACTTCGGTGTAGGTTTTTAGCTAATTGCTTATGTCCACATATCCTCACCCACTTTGTTTACTCGGTCTAAGTGCAGACGAGTGGGTATCAGGCACCAGCATCAGGTAGAGCAAGAAGAGATGCTGCAGCTCGTGCTATGCAAGGTTGGCATGCTCAACGTGTTTCTGGATATGGTGAAGTTGGCGAGCCTATTATTAAGGTTAGTTGTCACTCCAAAACCTATTCCTTACTATTATCGGGTCTTTATGTGATATTCAATCTGGTATGTTCTGTTCATTTTCTCTTTTGACAGTGTAAGAACCTAAATTCTGCACCAAGGCGTGAAAAACCTCTCAAAAGCATTGGTATGGTTTCTGACTCTCAGTTTATGCATAGGTATTTTTCTGACTGATATGGCTTTTGGTAGCCACTTGCGCACTTATAAATTGTTTGGTTTTTCAAGTCAGGTTTATGCAAACAGGAGCATCCTCATGCAGAGCTTGCCAAGAAACCTTCTAATAATGAAGCAGAAATGGAGTTAATATTCCTCCTCATTTCCTTTATAAGTGTCTATATTCACATATCATTATGTTTCATTTTTCCTCCATGGTGTTCATTCTTTTAGTTAGTTGATCAGTTTCTTTTTTCTCTCAAGTAGTTCCTTCATTTGTGTGGCAATTGCTTGTTGTATCTTTGCACAACCACAAATCACTGAAGAGAACTAGAGGTTATATTTGCTAGGGGGTTATCCTCAAGTATCCTCTACAGTGTGGACATCATTATACCCACATTTTCTCTCTCTTGAGACGTAAAGGGAAAAGGAAATACTGCATATACTTGGTGTTAGTGATATCTGTTTACTAGGAAGGTTAAATTCTCTCCTACAGGCTAAACAAATAATTATCTGCCTCTATCTGGAAAGGAAAAGGGGCGGGAGGTAAAGCTCATAAAACAAAGGAGGAATTCATTAAAGCATTACCCATTATGTGCTGTTGTTGCTCCCATTCTTTTCATTTTTACTGAACATTCTTTTTTTTCCCTCAGGCTGGATGCAGAAATTGTTGATGTTGGACCTCCTGCTGATTGGGTGAAGATTAATGTACGGGAATCTGTAAGTTTCTGCTGTTTTCTTTTCCCTTGGTTCCTTTCTGTCTGAGCCTCTTTGATTTTATGTTTAACTTGGTTGCCAAGTTCTTTTTACTGGGAGGACTGATCAATTGCCCTTCCTTGTGCACAGAAAGATTGCTTTGAGATATATGCCCTGGTCCCTGGACTTCTTAGAGAGGAGGTATGCATCTTTATAAAATTTTGTTTTACTCCCACTCCTGTAGCTGTCTGCTCATGCTCTACGAAGTTTGATGTGGGAAATATAGTTGCATTATTAAGATGAGTCGAATGTGGAATTGCTCTGTATTAGTGCACTCATTAAAGATGAAAAGGTGTCTTGCCATAACTTCAATTCAACGAGAGGATAAAAGATAAGACTCGTTTTCTGAATCTTCATATGGTAGTCATGTGCTGTGCAAGGTGTAAGCACAAACTCGTACGTACAATGTCAAAGACTGTATCCATAACTTTCACACAATCAGAGAACAGAACATAGACAGTTTGAAGCATAGAGATACTTTTATGGTCACCTTCAATACCAGAGGATTAGTGTTTTCACGGTGGTGTGAAGCTTTTAGCTTCCTCTACATTTGATGACAGTTAATATCTGTTTTCTTCTATTGTAAACTTTTGGAAGATGTTGTGTGATGAATAACGTTGAAATGTTTGTTACAAATGTTATTTGTGTGGCCAAATCATGACGTGCTCCTTCTGTGCTCCTGGGAGAGAGTATTACCAACTGTGGTTTCCTGAGAGAGGGTATGATACCTTATAGTTTCAGAGTTACAATCTTCTCATGGTGAGCATTTTAAGCATGGAACTTGCCTAGAAAATTTTGACATTTATGTTTTCCATTAGTGATGCTTACGTATTGAATTCATAAATCAGTGTAGTATGGAATCAGTGGTTCAGTATGTCTTGTTTTATTGTGGATTTGAATTCATATATCAGTGTAGTATTGGAAACAGTGGTTCAGTATTTCTTGTTTTTATTGGGGATATTTAGGCAGCCTGGTATTATATCAACTTAGGCATTTTTGGTTGTTAAAATTGGCGAGACATTCACGCGCATTTTTTCAGTATGTGAGAAAGTTAACTAAAGATGTATTCTCATACTTTTAATATATTTTAAATCAAAATTACACCATGATGTACTTCTCATCAACCATCTTGTATGGTGAACACTTATTATTGAGAATATGGGAGTTGGCTACTTTTTTATGTTGAATCTTTGAACCTTGATGGGAAATGAGTCAAGTCAGTGAACTATCGTGTAGTTAAAAAATTTTAAAATAATGAAACAAATATTAAACTTAAAGGCCTGCAGCATATGATAATTCATGCTGGACTTCCCCGAAGCAGTCTATTGACATTGCTTTGACTGCCTCAAGCCTCCCTATGTAGCAGCTTGCATTTGATGCGATATTCCTTATTACATGTCACTTTAGTTTAGCAGCTCCAGTATTGGAAGAATTTGCAGCTGATTCAATTGTTGCTTCTTTGTAAGCTCCTCTTCCTAGAAAATTGTCTGCTTCTAAACTATGCATTCTAGGAAGGCATCTGCAGGCAAAAAGGAAATGATCTTCCTCCATGGCTTCACCTTGAGGTGCTAGCATTTTAAGTTTAGTATTTTTTGCTCGGAACAAACTGGAGTGCCTTGTTGTGCCCAGATCAATAGTGCATGGCACTATCCTGCAATGATTGAAATCTTTCTTACTTTACATTATTATTAACTAGACCTTTCTTGCTCTTACATTATTGTTAACAAGACCGTTGGCTCATGATTTCTATGGTCGGCCTTATTGATACAGGTGAGAGTACAATCAGATCCTTCTGGGCATCTGGTCATAACAGGTCAACCGGAGCATCTTGACAATCCTTGGGGTATCACACCCTTTAAAAAGGTATTTCCTTACTTTTCTGCTACGAAAAGTTAGAACTAAATAAAAAAGAACTGCTTCATTTGTACTGAAATCTGGCATAATAAAATTGCTGTAGCCCCTATTGAGAATTGGTCATGATAGCTGAGAACCAAACGATGACATCTCCTAATGATAGTCATTTATTGTCAGACTTCAAGTAGTAATAGATGTTGTGGCATGGGCATGTGCTCATTTTGCCATTGTTGAGTTAATGGTGTTAGCTGATCTTAAGTACTTACTTCTCAGGTTGTAAACTTGCCTTCAAGAATTGATCCACTCCAAACATCTGCCGTTGTTAGCTTGCACGGAAGACTCCATGTTCGCGTTCCTTTTGAGCGCTGAGCTGTTTAAGTTTCTTGTTTTATTAGTTTGTAGAATTTAGCGTTCATAATCCGACATTTCAAATTTAGGAAGAGAGGGGAGGAGAGGGGAATTCGGATGCGGCATGACGAGGTTCTCTTCTCTGATGTTGTTGCATTAGTTCTAACTAACCTTGTAGATATTGTTTCATATGCAATGTAAAGATTAATGTCTTACGTATCTGTTGATTATTAAAGTAGAAGTATGTCAGGTTACAAGGAATGGAGTATATACTATTAGTAGTGGGTAGAATTGTTCAGGGCTCTTCCCTAAAACCTTATAGCAACTGATGACGCATTGCTTGCTGTTTCTGGACGCATCACTTTTTGATGAATTATTGTAATGGAATCCCACATGGAAAAGGAAAGCACACCCCACTAGATTAACCTTTTGGGGAGAGGATAATGACCCCGTGACAAGTGGTGCTGGAGCTGACTCAACCCAACTCTGATGTCACACCAAGCGCTTCGTGGCTCCGCGGGGATGGAGTAGGCAAGGTGCCCGGTGGACGACGAGGGCATCGGATTCGGTGGGGGACAATGGTGATGGAATATGTTAGTACGTGATACATTGAAAAATGCTGTGAACAACCAATGCGTTCTTCATCCCGTCACTCATCACTCATAGTATTGAGATGAGAACACCTAAGAACCCGATAAAAGAGAGGTTTGGTGGACGACACTTAATACCTCCATTATGAAGTGATATTCCATTCCTTTGTGGAAAATATTGTTTAGCAACTTGATTTAGGAATCATCTGAATTGCTATTGTGGAGAAGTTGGATAGAAGAAGATTCAAGGGAGGCTTTATAACATTTTGCTTCCACTGTCCCAACTCAAATCTAGAAAACTAAGCTATGATGGGGCTTCTTACTATAGGTTTGAAGAAAAGCCGACATCAATGCTTGGACTACGCGTCGCTCCCGAAAACTGAAGAGCAACTCAAGACATGAGCCATGACCCTTTTTTGATAGATAAAAAACATTGCGTTACTTCTGGCGAAACCTTCTCTCTACGTCCACGGAGAGCGCCGTCAAAGCGGGGTGAGATAATTCTGGTGATCCTATCAAATGTCCTTTCTTTCTGAAATGGAGGCTTCCATGCATATCGTACACTTTTGCTTCCATATTGTGCACTTTTCGCCGCCATTTTCTATATCTGACTCATGTACACGTTGGTTTCAGCTCATCATTCTATCACGCCTATTTGGTGAAATATCTCTTTAAGCTTGGCGGAAACTAATTGGACTAGGATTAGTAAGTCATGCCTTTCCATTGTGTATCTATGTATCCTTTGCTTTCCTTCTCTTTTACTACTATTAATTTCACTTCCATAAACTTGTATAGTTTCTTTCTTTTTTGCACCATCTTATTCTGTTTCGTTCTTTACGGCCGGCATGTAAAGCTTTAGCTAGAACAACGAGACAGACAAGAAAATTTTATTCAAAAGTTAACAGATTCCTGTCCTCGGCCAATCACAAAATCAAAACGTGCCTTCCCATAGAATTAATCCATCTATCCATGCCAAATGATTTTAACTTTTTTCTCTTCGTCTTAGTATCATCACAGAGGAATGCTCTTCACTGTACCTACACTAAATATAGTCAGAGAACTTTGTTTTTAGGTGTTTGGAAATCCGATAAAGTGGTAAACCAAAATACACACCTAAAATATTTGGTCTTAATAAAATGAAACGGCCTTTTACTTGATTTCAAAAGTTTGTTAAGTAGCTAACTGTAGCTCCAATTATGGAAATACTATACTTATATTACATGTTAACAAAGGCAGAAGATGTAAACACGTACCAAACTACCAACTCCCTGTTGCAAACCACAGGAACATACGAGATCAGAACCAAACAATAATTAAAATTCTGCCCAATCCTGCTCCAACTTGCTTAAATGATTTTGTTACTTTACCTGTTCCAGGGCAATTGAATTCCGGCCTTTTTGTTGAATCCCAGAAAGGTGTTACATTGATTTAAACTATAACTTCAACTGGAGCTAAAATCTGAACATCAGCTAAATAATCCAAAAAAACTTGTAAATCAACCCAATTGGAGCGAAGACAAATATCCGAATCTTGATAGATGTCAGTTCGTGCAATACTACAAATCCATCCAAAAATGCAGTTTCGCTTCACTCCTACAACATAAGGTGCCATTTCCTCATCCCTACGTGGTATCTAGCCCGTAAAAGAAACAGACGATACACAAAAATTAAACTCCAACGTCAATACAGCAGACATAAAGGTTAAATGAAAAATCAATAGTATTTCTCATCCGAATACCACAAGTACATGAACAGAAACTTTCTTACTGACAGCTTTTGTGGTTTCTTTAGATTGGAAATGTTTTTGGATTATGGATATACAGTACGGAAAAAGCTAAATAACCCACAGAGATTAATGCTGACATCAACTCTTTCGCGACTCAAAACACAGTCCACAGTCACTGAAATTGTATCATTCCAATTGTCTAGCAGATAATATGTACGAAGATGAATCTAGAGCATAAATGTGATTGAAGACACTAAACCTGAGAGGTAAGTGAAATAATAAGTCATCTCCAAGTACTCTGCTTGTCATCTCCTGTTTGAAGACAACTCCAACCCATTATTAATTTTAAGCACGCCACTTAAGAAAATATATTTCTCAAACCTGCAAATGGAAAACAGTCTCCAACTGCATTTCAACAAGCAAAACCTTGAAGCAGTCAATTGCCAATTTCCTACAGTCATCTGCAAATGATGCCAGATTTTTTCCCTTCTATTCTACTTAATTTGATGGTCCCAATGTTGTTTGTGCAAGTCCGTAGATTAGGTCAATTAATTGCTCCAAATAAGATAAATGTATATAACTAGCCGAGTAAACTTCTCAAGCAACAAGTCTCTGTTTTGATCACAACAAACAGCAAACAACAATCTTTGCGAATCATGACTTAATGGGAAACCATGTGTGAAACTGATCAAATGAACAGCTTTTGCTCAATGTTCAATGTCTACCAATACTCGGTTTGAATTACATCGGATCATACAATAAGGTCAAATCAAAGAGCCCATATAACCTACCATGCATTAAATTGTGTAAACCTTCAGACACATGCATTCTAGGTCAAAGCATCAACAATGTCTCTATTTTCTCTTGTATGTTCTTGTTAAAGCTCAGAGATACAAGATACCATTCTAACAGAATAATATTTACAACTTTAACCGGATGAACTTGCCTTTCAATTGTCTGGGAAAAATCAGTTTACACTCCAATGAATCACTAAGGGATGTGAGCAAAATCAGTTTGTTATCAGCTCAAATTAGATTTTCCTGCAAGTTAGACAGTGAAGAGTGGAATTGTGTTTGATACATTCTATGCAAAAGAAATGTTAACAAGATCAATCGATAAAGATGCCTCAAAGGGAAGATTACTCCAAAATCAAATCTAGAGACAAAATGCACCCGCATATTCAATCATTAGCCAGACCAATCAATTTTCACTCCCTCCCTTCCTCCCTCTCAACAGGGAAAGGGAAAGAGAAAGAGAGAAAGAGAACAGAGACCCAAGCCGACAGGAAGGCTCCACGAAGAGATGAGACATACCTGCCTGATGGCTGCAAATTCAGGACTAATTCACTCAATTCCAATTCAATCCCAAGAGATTCAACATCAGAGGCAGTGTTCACGGAATTTGACTGACCAATTGAATTCAGAAAACAGCCTCATCAATTTTTCGATGTCATTTCTTATAATCAGCATGCAACTTTGCTTCTCAAGAACTGCCTGAAACATTAGAAAATGATTAACAAATATCCAGCAGTCAACGGACGACTGGAGAAGACAGTTATTGACACTGACTGAGGAACATTCGAATTATAATAAATAAACGAAAATTAAATTGATTTCACATTTATGAGTCATTTAGAAATCCCAAGAAACAGAAAGGGCTCTGTTCGGAGAACAACACAACAAAGTTCAAGGAGGAGATACAACTGGGTAAGGAACAGAGTTCTATGTCATAGCTTTTCAGTTAATCTTAGTATAAACTTGTTGGCTGCACTTTTTTCTAAAACAATCCATGAAGATTCGAACAACTCGTGAAAGAAGTCAGCTCCAATCTCCTCGGCTGCATTTCTGAATGCACTGCCAAATGCATTTCCTTGAACAGCACCCTGTCGTGGCTTTCCACAAACCCCAACAATCAACATCTTGTTTGGTTCTTGCGATATGCAAGCACAAATCATTGGCTTTGCTCTAGCTCCCCTCTCCATCAAAGCATCCACGAGAAAATAGCAGAACTTGGTCAAGGCCTGTGGATATCCCAACAGCTTTGCATCCACTGAATCCTCTAGCTTTACCCACCGGAACTTCCTTTCACTTCTGACTTTGGTCATTGCGGCACCTCCTTGACTAAGAATCGCCTTCTGAACCGAGATAGCTTTTTGCATTCCAAATCTCAGTTTATCGAGATTGTTCAAGGACAGCGCATCATATGCCACCCCAAACTGCTTGGAAGCACTAGAGCCGTCAGAATTTGCAAATGACTCGAGCAATGCAGTTACTCCATACACCACATCTGCTGCAGAAACACAGTATCTATACCCATGCAACATCAAAAAACTCTTATAATAAAAGTCAGTGAGTCCGCATCCGGGCAAAAATCGCTCAAACTCATCTTTCATCTTACGCTTGACTACAAGATTCATGTACTGAAACCCCACTTGACAGTCCTTAATCGCAAATCCCATTTCTGCAAGAAGACGCATAAGATTCTTCTTTCCTTTGTCAGTCCAAGTCTTCAACTTCGGCGCAACGTAAGACGAGCACAGCATTGATTCAAACAAATTCCACTCTCTAAACAGCATTAATCTCGGTTCATCTTGACAAGCAATCCTGGTGGATTCCGGAGCTCGAATCTTGGTTCCATCTTTGAGAGTCACTGTAGTCACTGCCTCCAAATTCCGGGAGCTGTTAATATGCTGCTCCAGCTCCATAACCCCATCTTGGTACCTCTCATCCGTCAACCTCTGATGAACAAACTGATCAGTTAGCGAGACACAAGCTAACCAAAGAACCTCATTATTCGCATCCTTCCTCAAAGAATGCGACAAATCATACATCAAACACCCCGATGGCTTCCCATGGAAACTGCCCATGTGATAATACTCCCTCTTCCATCTCCGGAAAAGCTCTTCGCCGTCCTCCTCTCCACCAACCCTCCTCCTCTTCTTTCTCCTCGGTGATCTGTCACTTCCATCCTCCTCATCCTCTTCCTCTCCTTCACTCTCGCTATCTTCTTCTTCACTCTCGCCATCTTCCTCCTCATCCACATAATCCAAATTACACATATCCGCCAAATTCGAGACCTCAAAATCAAACCCTGACCCCGCCATCTTCTCGTCACCGGACGTGTAAAGCACAACAACACTCTCGTTCCTCTTGCTCAAATTATGCAAATGGATCGGGCGGTGACTATCCACCACGGAAACCCGAGGCCCTGCAGCCCCCTCGGCGGGTCCTCCTAAACCCAAGACCCAGCGCAAATCCCTCTGGCAGCCCCAATTAACCAAGAGCATCGAAACGGGCTGACCACCCGAAGACTCCAAACCCAAATCCCCCGTGTGCTTGCGGATTTCCTGGAAGGAAGAAACGGGATAACAAGAGTACCGGATTGAATCGGATTCGAGGATGCGGAAGATGATCTTTAGGGCGCAGAGTGAGTCGACATCCGACGTGGAGGGAAATATGTGCAAGGGAGAGTGTGGGGCCGCCAAGGCCGATTCCCGGAGGCGGGAGTAGAAGGACACCACCGAATCCTCTCTCACCATAACTAGATCACACCAGTTGATTGAAGGAAGGAATCTCGAATTTCCAGTTTCAAAAACCTAAGCAGGAGGTTATTAATTGAAAAAAAAAAATGAGCTAAAATTGGCAAAGAAGGAAGCGGGATTATGCATGCATGGAAGCTGTTTGTGAATTTGCTCAACCGAAGGAACGGAGCGTACCTGGGATAGGACTTGGTTAAGGAGGACTTAGTTTTATGGATCTCATCTACTAGTGCTGCCTTTTTTTGGTTTTGGTTTTGGGTTTTGGGCGCTGAAATTTTCGAATTTTTAAAATGACCGCCAAAGTTTTTTGGATCTCAAATTTATTTCAATTTTTTATATTCAACTAGTTTGTTCTGCACGGTATTATATTTTCTGAATCAGTATTAATCTGGATACACATTATTTAGAATTAATTTATGTAGTGGAAAAAAAATACACCAAACAACCTTTTCATCGAGGATGTCCACCCAATTCCTGTAAAAAAAATACATAACCTAAAAATAAAAAATAAATAGAAAATAAATACATAATTTGTACCAAAATCCTATTTGATTAGAGATAAACTTCTAATTTTTTGATAAATTTATAGAGAATATTTGTTTATTAATAAAAAAATTATATCAAGAATAATTTTGTTTAATTGAATCTGGAAAACTAATATGAAGAGAGAAGAAAAAATAATATTATGTTTCTAAATTGAAGCACATAACTCTACTGTGGGAGGATAAATAGGGCCGAATGGCAACTGAAGGGTGGATATATATGGATTCTTGATTTGATTTGCGTGAAACTGAAAAAAAGCTGATGATTTCTTGATGTTGGGATGAAGCAAGTAATTATATTGTACAAAAATCATACATACATGGAAGCAAGTAATTAACATACATACATATTGGGATGAAGCAAGTAATTATATTGTACAACATTCATACATAGCAAATTCTTGATAGTTAGTTTTTAAATTGAAGTGAAAATGAAAAAAAGCTGATGATTTCAGTAAAAAAAGTAAGATTTTTTTTTTAACAAAAGTAAAAAAAAAAAAGTAAGATGATATGGGATGGAGGGGATTTTTATTGGGGCTAGGCTCAACACGCAAAAAAAAAAAAAAAAGATAGGAATATGAATAGGAATAGGCTCACCCCACTAATTCACCCCACGAATTATTATATATAGGTGGATATATATGTAGTTAGAGTTTTTGGGAATTTTAGGGTAGGAAGTGTGCGGGGAGAGTAGGAGAAATTTGGAATAGAATTAGTTAAGGTAATTTTAATGATTTATAATTTATTGATTATAATAATAATAATAGCATTAATACTAATAAGGGATAAGGGTAATTCTGTCTTTTCGGTTGTTTTGCGTTTCGGTGTGCTCGTGCTTTTATAGATAGTATAGTATAGTATAGATAGATATAGATATAGATAAAAAAATAAATAAATTATTTAAAATGCCCCGAACCGTATTTACCGTTATACACAGCGTGGGACCTACTATTTATTACAGAAACCTCAACGGTAAATATCACAAACCAACAGTGATAATTCAACAACAGTACTCGTCCCGGCACGGAGACATTATTACAACAAGCATCTGAAACAGAGTAATAAAATGCAAGCAGCGGAAGTCTTAATACAATACAACAATAAGCAATAATATGGAAATGATGCAACGCATGATGGATCCGGGCCTAGCAGAGGGTGCGCCACAGCTTGCCTCGAATGTACCTGAGCTACGCACAATCAAACTACGTGACCAGGTCACGCAGGCGAGGGGTGAGTCCGAAGTGCTCACCGGGTAAAATCCATAAGCAAATATACATATACAAGCAACCGTTAATAATCAAGTCACATCAACAACAATTAACTAAGGTTCTCACGAACCTCAAATAACATACTCTGTGATTCAAGACACGCTACGCCAATTTTATTATCACGGCCCCTATCACTAGTTATGTAACGCCCCGGTTGTCGTTTTAGGATTTATAAAGAAAATTCCGGATTTCGGTAATGGAAATAAAATTAATTTATTTCCCTTCGAATTTATTAATTTTAAGCGGTAATATGTCGCTTTTGAGCTTTGTCTGACGGAAAACGAGTTTCGGGATGAAACGCGGCGTATAACGTAGTTTCGGTTTAAACTACGTCGTTTTGGGGTTTTTTTTTTTAAAAAAAAGTCAAGCCCAGCACAGGCGCGCGCCCCTTCTTTCCCTTCTTCTTCTTTTTCTTTTTCTTTTCTCCTCCACTTCTCTTTTCTTCTTGCCGTTACTCCCCCACTCAGCCACCGGCTGCAACGGCCCTTGTCCCCCACTATCTCCTCTCTTTTTCTTATCTTCTTCTTCCCTCCATTCCGCCCTGCAAGCCCTCACGGATCCTTTTCCTTTCTTTTCTTTTCTTCTCTTCTCTTTGTTTTTCTTTCTCCTCTTTGTGTCGCCGTTGCCGCCATCAACTCCTTTTATCTCTTCTTCCTTTTGAGTGCCCATACACACGCAACCCAGGGAGCCGCCACCAATGTCCGATGCATCGAGGGAAGAGGAGGAGACTGTGTAGGGTCAGGCACGACGGGCACTGGAGCCTCTCGACTCGAGCCGTTCGTGGCTGTGTTGTGGTGTCGCTGTCACTAACTCTCGCACAGCCGTTGCCTGGTAAATCCGTTGATCTTTTCTCTTTTTCCTCTTTCGTACTTTCGCTTCTCTGGTCGGGTTATGTGACTAATCCCGAACTGGATTTGTGGTGGTTTGGTGGTGGTGTTGGCCGGAATTGTTGCTCATGGTGGCGGGATGAGTGGTTGTTGGCGGCGCTGATGTTTTAGTGCGTGTTCATGGCGGATCCGAGACTCCATGGCATGGATTCGGTTCTGGCAGTGCCAAACTATTTCCGAGTAAGGATTTGATCCTTTAATTCTTTACCTGTTTGTTCAATTGATGTTTCTGTGAGTTGATTGTTTGGATTGAATGTCGATTTGTGGGTGCTCGGGTTTGGCAGCCTGTTGTGGGTTCATTTTAAGGCTGTTGAGGATTTTCCCGGCGAGGGCTGACCGGAATCCGGCGAGCTCGGGGGATTTTCCGACAAAGGCGCGAATTCTGTCCAACGACATATATTTCTTGCTTAGACGGTATAATCCTTTGTTTTGTCTCGGTTTTGTCGTGTACTTGAATTTTGAATTATTTACCGAAATATACATTTATTTTTATTTAGTGAATTGCGGTTTACCGAGAGCGGAGAGTTAGAGTGTGTGTGGCCGGTAAGACTTACCGACACGTAGAGAATTTAGGCCGATTAATCTTGGGCTCGGGATGGCTTTAGGACGGCTTTAGGAAAAACCGAGCCTAGGCCCAATAACCTCAATTTGAAGCTTAGGATGTTTAATTGGACTTAAAGTTACGGACTTAGGACCTAATCACGGATAATTAAACTCACGGATATTAAGAACGGGCTCGAAGCCCAATTTCATAATCGGTAAATATGGACTTAAGAAAGTGGGCCCACGGCCCGGAATTTGTGACTAAGAATTTAGCGGGCTTTAGGTCCGAGAATTTTTAATGGACTTAAACCGATGAACCTTAGATCCCTAATCGTTGGAGATACAGATGAGAAAATATCCTTTCGGACTTAGACCCGGAAATCTTATAATCGGATAGTTAGGGTCGGGAGTTATTCGATTGAAACATATCATTAGTATACATACACGTTTTTATTCCTAAAATTGGTTTAGTGATTATATTATGTGCCGGTAATCAGGCACGGGAGATACCTCGGGAGCTGTAGACTCGGACCGGGGAGAAGTCATAATCTGCATTTTGAGGTGACATTACAAGTCTTTTTATGTATGTTTTGTGAATGCATGTTGGTGTGGTTTGTTTGTTTACTTGCCTTGCTTGCTACATGCGATGATTGGAATTGTATATGTGAAGGCCCTCCCCCCGAGGGACCCACCAAACTCAGGTATTGTTACATCACTCCCTCCGCCCGATTAAATCCTTTACCATGCTGCAGCACTAGGGATTCGAACTCGGGACGTGATGCTTTTTATCCCCCTCAAGGAGAGCACCTTCACCAATTCATCTGCAGATGAGTTGGTGAAGGTGCTCTCCTTGAGGGGGATAAAAAGCATCACGTCCCGAGTTCGAATCCCTAGTGCTGCAGCATGGTAAAGGATTTAATCGGGCGGAGGGAGTGATGTAACAATACCTG
>JAKUCV010002820.1:0-52508 GCA_028386065.3 Turnera subulata | reverse complement strand
TTTTTTCTTTTACTAAAACGACGTAGTTTTAGGTTCAACTACTCCAACCCGTCTTTCACACCGAAACGCGATATAAATTCCATAAGAACCCGATTAAAGAATAATACCAACTTAATTGTATTATTTCCAAGGAAAATAAATTGATTTCCTTAACCTGAATACCGAAAATTTTGCAAGGGCAAAATTGGAATTAAATACCAAAAATTTTGAAAATTCCGAAAAAAGTCAATTAACGAAATTCGGGGCGTTACAGTTCTACCCCACTTAACAAAATTTCGTCCTCGAAATTGCAAGATAAGTCAAGCAACCAAGTGCTTAGCTGACATGAACAAGTGTCACCCGGTATCAAGATACCGTTGGCCAAAACCACCAAGTAGAACCATCATGTCCATCAAATACATTCCCAAGCAAGAACTCCAATTCACCCAAGTCAATCATCGACTTAGTCTAACATGATCAATAGATCGTAAAGTCAAGCACTAACCAAAAAGTCTGATCCAATCATCGTCACCAATGATAATACCATAATCCAAAACTATTTCATTTATCATCCCTCAACTAAATATATCCTATCTTTTATTCAATTAATCATATCCCAAATAACAGAACCCCAAATTGTTACCCAAGTAACAAGATCATCACTCCCATTGTGAATACCTCAAGACTAAAAATCCATAATCTATCACATGTTCCGAACCTCAAGTTTTTCCTTTATCACACACTAATTCAGCCAAAATCGTATATAACCTTGATCAAACCTTAGGCGCTAGAAACCGAACATTACAAAAACTTCATAATTATAACTCCAGAACTTGGATTCCTTAAGACCCAAACATCCCTACCTACTCATATTCATGAATCTATCTCTCGAACCAAAACCACCACGATCATCATAATGATTTTGATAAAGAACCTAAAACATCAATGTATATCTCATGACGTATCGTAACAATCTAGCAACCAAGTCACAGTACTCGAGATCACCTCAAAAGAATCAAAACTCAATATGAACATACCACCATCATCCTACTTCCAACACATGGACTATAACCTCAACAGAAATTCATGATCAAAACCTTTTTATCACAATCACCATGAATATCCCCAAACTCATCAAAGTTTAGTACCTCAAGTATCATTAAAAGATTTTTTTTTCCCAAATATACCCTTAAATCAATCCTCAAATAGTTCAAGAAATCATCTCGCACTCCGAACAAGATCTAGCCATATAATAATTCCACAAGTAATTACAATTCCTCACGTTTATATAATCAAACCACGAATAACTTGATCACCAAGATCACAAGAATCAAATCTACAAGTATCACATAAGATCATCTCCTAGCAGACTTAACACCCGAAAACGAATTGATGGTTCTTACTTGTATTGGCCCGTTCGTCATAGACAAGGAACATGCACCAAGATTCAAGAGTCCACACCGACTCTAATAGATCAATGGTTAAACCACAAAATAATCTTTACTACAGCCTAAGCTGTAAGGGTAAGCATATCATTTACACAATAATACCGGGTCACTCCGACCCTCAGCAGGTGCGTGTCCTCCACCGGATCCATAGTACGACTCACTATATGAATGCAAATGACAATGCAATAGACGACCCAAAAGGAGCAGACTTATGCACAGAAGATCACAAAAACGTATTCACACATCCCAAAGGATCTACAGCCTGCTCCGCTACCAACTGAAACGCCCGTGTCCCAATTTATTAATATAAATTACAAATTAATTATAAATTGACCAAATTGTCCTTATCATTCTCGGGACACCTGTATCCCAAATTATTCATTAAAGAATATACATCATGTGAAGTGACCAAAATGCCCTTCTACCCGGGATACAATGTCAACAACAAAATCAATGAACATTTATACAACAAATTACACAACAACGAGTATGCAGCGGAAGACTATACATATGAAAACATGTATGCAGTGAACTCTATGGATCCGACCCGAGGAGAGGAAAGCACCGCCACCTGCTGATATGCACCTCTGATCAACGATCAGCTAACCTGTGTAAAACTGTGAGGGGGTGAGACCAACCACTGTCTCACCGCAGACAAATAAACCAATAATATACAAAACAAATCAACTACAAGTACACCGGCAATGGCAACAGCAAACACAGAGCACAACAATTCACAATACATAACACCAGTCATCACCAGACTTCAACCATCACTATCATTACTTATATTATTTTCTTCGTTATTAAGGTTAAGTATTTTATTTAGGGCCCTCTACTGTGTGCGTCGAGCTCGGTCCCGTCTGATCAGACAACCAGGCACGAAGCCCAAATAAACCAGGCACGAAG
This sequence comes from Turnera subulata, assembly GCA_028386065.3. Lineage (NCBI taxonomy): Eukaryota > Viridiplantae > Streptophyta > Magnoliopsida > Malpighiales > Passifloraceae > Turnera > Turnera subulata. The sequence continues at coordinate 50,172 of JAKUCV010002820.1, read as the reverse complement.
CCCAAATAAACCAGGCACGAAGCCCAACATATCCATAGAGAGAGAGAGAGAGACAGAGAGAAAGAGGGAGGTAGAAAGGGGGAGGTAGAAGGAGGGAGGTAGAACCGGCCATCACAGGCCCACATGCAAACCCGCATGCCATCCCGAGGGGTATTACTTCCCACTCGAACCAACCGGTCAACAGCCCCACAGTAGACTTTATTACAATTCGTTATTCTCATTTATTCTTTAAGAGTTGTACCATACGTTATGAATCAACAGTGTTGTGTGGAATTTAATATCTTATTTTCAAGTCCGGGCCTCCAGCCCACAGTCCACCACACAAACACAAATCCATAAATCATATTATTTAGCTTAACAAACAAACATGCTCAACTGGCATATCATATTACACCGGCACACAATTCACTTAATCAGGCATACCGCATCAAAGATATCATCAATATATACACTTTGCAATTAACAACATCAGCACATCAGGCAAGCATGCATACAACATTAAAGACCAAACAAACAACACCACTTTATATTCCAAAACAATTAACCGAGCATTGTAGGCAGTAATGCATACAAAGGTTTATAAGTCCTCACCTGGGCCATAATAATTGCCTCGGAAGCCGAAGCCTTAACCCGCCTCAACAATCCTATGTCCATAACGTCCTACGAATATACACATCATATAAGATGCTTACCCATCACAAATAAATAAATGCATGTTAATGTATGATCTTGAGTTTATCCCGTAGCCTAAGGCCCGTTACTAACCATCAAGGTCAAAACCCAAACAATCTCTTAATCTTGGTCCAAGACTAAGGTCCATACCCATAATAGTTGTCAGTTTTTAATTATCCATTGGACCTAAAGCCCATTCCCATAATAGTCATTGGCCTAGAGCCCGACTCCCAAACCATTGGGCCTAAAATCCATTTAAATTAATTACATTTTATTGGGCCTAAAGCCCACCTCAATTACAAACCATTGGGCCTAAAGCCCACTTCATTAGTTATTGGGCCTAAAGCCCATACACACTCCTCTTAACATTTATTGGGCCTAGACTCGGCCCGTTAACATAGTCGTGACAAATTAAACTCCCGAGCCCAACCTTTTCGGCCTAACGATTCAAGATGCGTCGGAAATATTTTCCGGCCACGCACTCTCAACTCGCAACTCCCGAATTCCACTAAAGTTTATTTATTACCAATTGCACATATTAAATGCATTTACACTACAAGATAGTACAAAAATCGAAATTCGCATCAAAGCCCGAGAATTACCACGTATTGCCGGAAAATTCATCATCTCGCCGGAACAGTGCCTCGACCCGCCGGATTCCGGCCAAATTTCGCCGGAATAGTAACATAGTAACACGAGACCGGGTACACCACAACAATCTGTCCAAACCCAGGAACCAACACAAGCTGACATTCAACTTACACGGCACATTAACGAATCCAAAGCAAATAAGTCCAAGCCGCCGGAACGACTTACCGGAATCAGATGCTCACTCTTTGGTTCTGTTCACTGTAACCGAGCCTGCATCTTCACCGCCAGAAGCCGTCCAAACCGAGCCCGAATCCCTGCACCTGCAGATCCCCAATCTCGGCAAAACAACCACCAAACTAACTCAAGAACTCCAGCACGAGACCCCCTCCCCCCCTCGCCGGAGAACCCAAGTTCGAGTACCACACAGCTACAGCAGCAACTCACCCGACCACCACACCACCATCACGATCCACCGCACTCACACTCACGCCACCACTCACGAACCAAACGGTCATCCATCGACGAAACAATCCATCAACACCAAAATCAAGAGTAAAGAGAGGAATAGGAAAAAGAAAGAGAGAAGAACTATAGAAGGGAAAGAAGGGTCGGCTTACCCGACTAACATAGGCGGTGGCGGTCACCACAACCCGTGACAGGGCCAGGAGAAGGGCAGCCAAAGGGGAAAGATGGCGGCGCCTCCTCATCACCTCCACGCAGAGGTCGAGACAAGGTCCCGCTGCGCCTCTCGCCCAAGCCCAGGTCCTCCTCCTTGCAGCGGCGGTGGCGGCCTCCAAACGGCGGTATACGCAACAACAATGGCGGCGACGTGTGGCTGAAAGGAGAAGACGGAAGTCGAACGAAAGAGCAAGAAAGAAAAAGAGAAGGGAAGCAACAAGGGAAAGTGGGAGAGAAGAATCCGATGCTAAAGGGGAAGAGGAGTTAGGGAAGAAAAACAGTGGGAGAGGGGAGGCTGCGGCTGGCGAGAAAAAGAAAGGAGGGAGATAAGAGAAAAGAAAAGAAAAAGGGGAAGGTTAGGGTTTTGACCCACCTAAGCCAAAACGACGTCGTTTCGTTTTGGCTTAGGCGCGGTCAACTCGCCTAACCAGTCAACATTTTTTTTTTTTCTTTTACTAAAACGACGTAGTTTTAGGTTCAACTACTCCAACCCGTCTTTCACACCGAAACGCGATATAAATTCCATAAGAACCCGATTAAAGAATAATACCAACTTAATTGTATTATTTCCAAGGAAAATAAATTGATTTCCTTAACCTGAATACCGAAAATTTTGCAAGGGCAAAATTGGAATTAAATACCAAAAATTTTGAAAATTCCGAAAAAAGTCAATTAACGAAATTCGGGGCGTTACAGTGGGAGCCGGCTGAAGGAAGAAAAAAAAATCAGGGGACAAGGGAAAGTGGGAGGAAAAAGGGAAAGAAAGGAAAAGAATAAAAAAAAAATAAAATATCTATCTGAAACGCCCCGACCCGTATTTACCGTACACAGTAAACACAGGCCGAAACTCTGACTATCCGACCCAACATAGCCCAAGCATACAGTGTATAACACAATAACTCGGGCTCAACAGCCCATGATAAAAACATCGAAATATCTCAACACGGCCCAATGGCCCAACAATAATAAATACATGCACAGCGGAAGACTTTAAATAACTAACACTGTATGCGACACATGCAATCTATGGATCCAAGCCTGTCCAAGGGTACGCATCAGCTCGCCCGGTACGTTCCTGCACTACAAACACCTCATCCTACGGGATGAAACCCCGCAGGCGAGGGGTGAGTCCGAAACACTCACCGACGAAAGATAAACAGTGATATATTCAACCATAACACTTTCGAAACAGGCACAACTATCACAACAACAAGCACAATCAACACATCACAAGGATACTGCCACAACAACTAACACATACCACACGACAAAGGAATCCACTAAATCATATCAAGCACATCCTAATCAATACTGAACCAAGACCCAAAGATTACTTATTAGTTTTTATTACCAATTTTATCTTCCGGGCCCCGTCACTGGACAAGCTAGGGTCGTACCTGGTTGTTAACTAATTCTGGATGCCAGGCCCCACCACAATCCGGGATCAACATCCCCATATCTCAAATCCGGGATCAATATCCCAATATCTCAAATCCGGGATCAACATCCCAATAACACAAATCCGGGGTCAACAACCCCAACCAACAAACCCTCTGGCAAGGCACCACAGAACTAGTCTCTAACCATCTAGTCGTACCACTACTTTCCAAGTGACAATTACATCATCTCATAATCAAACCCAATTCCATTTCCAATACTCATTAATCTTTCCTCGGTTATCCAATTTCCAATTTCCTCAGATTAATCCAAATCTCACTCAATCAATAATCTCATATCAACAATCTATCACATCAAACAGTTCAGCAATATTTCCAACACGACATACACAGGACTATCACGTTTCTACAACAGCATCAACAAATCCATAACAATCAAGTATCAGCCGACAAACATTCCAGCAGATTTCACACCGAAACGCGATATAAATTCCATAAGAACCCGATTAAAGAATAATACCAACTTAATTGTATTATTTCCAAGGAAAATAAATTGATTTCCTTAACCTGAATACCGAAAATTTTGCAAGGGCAAAATTGGAATTAAATACCAAAAATTTTGAAAATTCCGAAAAAAGTCAATTAACGAAATTCGGGGCGTTACAGTATACCTGATTGTCCTCACATGCCTAATTTCTTTATGAAAAACTGCTTTGGTGATAATGTGTGATTATGGGCCGCAGGCCCGGATGAAACAGGGACACTTACAGTGCACACATCCCTGAAAGACATAATCTCAACCGAAATGTAAAAATGTAAATAAGAATAAAATACTAAATTCTACTGTGGTGACGGTTAGTAGCCCCGAGGGAGGGTTGGGTACCCTCGGGTCACATTATGCTGTTTAGCATACCCAGGGGATATAGGTGCACCCCTGGAAGACTTGCACCGGTTAGGTGTGTTTGAGTGCACCCTCAGGTAGCTAGCGGCCACTTGAGATTTATCAGTGGTTTTTGGCCTCAGAATCTACCCCTTCTGAGGTTCGACATTTGGGTTTCACACCCTAATCTAATCAGATGCGCTACCGAGACTTGACTCACAGTAGAGGGCCCATAATAATAAAAATAATAAATGTAACAATAAAATAATGCATTGAACTTAACTAATCAGAACAATAACACAATAAGATGTTTATGTGTTGGTGTGTGATTCTGATTTGCTTGTATGCTGTACTTGTGCTCGTGAGCTACTCACCCTACGAGCATGACTTCACTTTCATGTATACTTAGACTTTTAATGTTCACTGAGTAGGTGACTCACATATTCGCCACCGTTGTTTTTCAGACCTTAGTTAGCGTGCAGACTCACTTATACCTTCGACTCGGAGATCAGACGCAGTCACTTCAGCAGGTAGTTGTGCTTTATCTCTCGGTGGGATCCATAGGGCCATTTGCACGATATTTTCTATCTTGAGTATTATTATTATTTTCATCTTCCGCTGCATGTGAAATAACTCGAGATGTCATAAATATTTTATCTCTATATCGGCAGTTAGCCGGAGTTGATTTTGTGGTATTATGTCGGCGTGATGCCGTGATGGCTTACTACTTGTTAAGCCGGTTGATCTCATTTACTTTTATGACATCTCGTTGTTAATACATTTTCATGGAAAATGTTTGTATGCCGAAGCATCGGTTTTTGTACCCCGGGTTTCAAGAGTATTTTGGTAACTCTTTTTTTTTATTTAATTATTTTACTTTTATTTAATTGGGGTACGGGCTTCCACAGTTGGTAGCGGAGCGGGCTTCAGATCTTTGGATTTTCAAGTGATTTTTCCCTGTGCATAAGCCTGTTTCAGATTTATAATTTCTAAAAAAAAAACGTTTTTCGACTTGTTTGCAATCATATAGGCGTTATTATGGATCCACCGCAAGACATGCACAATGCTGAAGGATAAGATGAATTTTAATAAATGGAAGATGTTAATGTTTGCTTCAAGGAGCATTCATATAAGCGGAAATTATGCCATAAATAAGCGAAAATACAAATACTATTAATATTGATAATATTAGAAATACATAAGGAAATATTACACTGATTTTTGATAATTTATAAAAATAGGAAATACATTTAACGGTTCGGAACGACGTTGACACGGAAGCTAGTGGGGTCGTTGTTGATGTTGACCGTGACTCTGTCGCTCCACGAGAGCCACATGCCGCCTCTGTCGCGCTGGCCAGGAATCTCGAACCGGTTAGCTTGAGGGAAACGGAGAGGGATGAGACCGTGATCGTCCCGAGGTTGCCACTGCGTCTCCGTCAGAAGAACCATATTCGGTTTGTACTGGTTCTTCAAGTTCCTCAGCGTACGTGTGAACTCTTGAGCGCACCTTGCAACTCCCCTGCAGTTCCACACCAACAGCCGTACCTTTGGCCAAGTTGAAGGTAAGCGCGTCATTCTGGGGATGCTCTGAGCCGTCATCGAGAGCTGGTAGTAGGCGCCTTGCTCCACAGTCTGGCAAGTAGACTCCAGGTTGAACTCCTGAAGCCTGTCGGAAATGAAGAACATCACGGAGTTTGCCGATCCATAGTAGGATGTCCTCAGAGTGCCGCGATCCTCCAGGAAGAACACCTCTTCCATCGGAGTGACAAAGAACCGCGATGAGTAGAGCTCGTCGACGAAGACCAGACGGGGCATCCTGCCGAGCTCGTTCGGTAATTCTTCGGCACGTTCATTGACCATGCTGTAGGCCAGTCGGTTTCTTCTGCCAAGGTTGGCACCCTCGACAAAGAAAACTGATGATGGGGCAGGCATTGTGTTTGGGCGTATAGGTGTTTGGTTTTCTTGAGTTTTGGGGATTCTTTGTCTGGGCGTGTGGCTGCTTTAAAAACGATTTTGATGACTTACCCCTCATCCTACCGTCTTTTATAACCTTAGGAGGAGCGTGTTTATTACGTTCGAATTTCAAGTTTTCACTTTTTGAAATTTTACCGTTGCCTCATTTATTGCTTCGACACGCTATGTGTTTATTGTTCGGGCAATAAATGCCAGAGGTTATCAGTCCTTCTCTACCTTACAATTTTAAATTTCCCGGGCTACTTCAACTTGGTCTCCTTAAGACTTGTTCCTACATCTTTGTCACATGCACTTGTGACCGTTGTGGCTAGACCGTGTGGACCACACCTCGAGTAGAGTGCGTGTGCGACAAGCTTACAGCTGTTCGGACAGCGTGGAGAGATGCGAGACGAGACAGACGTTTTTGGCTCATACGGACATTTGTGGACAAGTGGGTAACGTGTCTTTCGAGGGACACAGGACGCTCCCGTGATTATCGCCTTGCCAGTTAACGGGTATCTTTTTCATGAGGCTAACAGACGTCATCGTTAACTGTGTACGATACGTTTTTGGGATCGAGGATGTTCACGATCGATCCAGGGCGCCGAACATGGAAACATGTTTTATTTTAACCGGTTAATGTTTTGACTCTATTAAACGAGTCTTGCTTCATTTATAATTTCCTGATGATTAATTTCATACCTTTATTGCTGATTTTTAATCCGTTTAACACGAGATTTTGTAACAGAAGAATTTCGATTTAAGAAGAAAGCTTATTTTATTGATTTCTTAACATAGCACAACAAAAGAGAAGCACTCTACGGAGTTACATGATTTTTCAGATCTGTTACAAGTTTCTGTATATTCGCGACCTGAGAAGAGAGTCCCATACAGGCCAGTTCAATTTGCATCACTGCAGTGTGGACCTTCTTCAGTGAAGTGTCCAGTTGCTTCATTATCTGCAGTGGTGTGCTGGACTCAGCTGCTGCCTTGCCTTTCCTATCTTTTGCATCCTTGTTACCAGAAGGTCCTTCCTTGCTTATACGCTTTTTTCGCCGTTTTGGAGGAACCACCATATGCTCCTTCAGGCCGATGATGCTGGTCTTGAACCGCTTCTCAGGAGGTTCCTCATCGGAGCTTGTCGGGAAAGCTCTACCACCGATGTAACTGTTATCCTCTGAGTCAGAGGTAGTACGGGATCTTAGTGGTGAGTCCATAGTTGTGTGTGAGTTCTCAACTATTAGGTTCGGTTTATATAAGCAGTAGAAACACCGCTTAAGGGTATAAGCGACATCTCGCAATGAGTTCGGACACCTGGTAGAGAATACCAGAAACTTATCGTGGTAGGACCTACGGACTTGATGATTGAATTTCGAGGACGAAATTCTTTTTAAGGTGGGTAGAACTGTAACGCCCCGGTTGTCGTTTTAGGATTTATAAAGAAAATTCCGGATTTCGGTAATGGAAATAAAATTAATTTATTTCCCTTCGGATTTATTAATTTTAAGCGGTAATATGTCGCTTTTGAGCTTTGTCTGACGAAAAACGAGTTTCGGGATGAAACGTGGCGTATAACGTAGTTTCGGTTTAAACTACGTCGTTTTGGGGTTTTTTTTTTAAAAAAAAAGTCAACCTGGCGGGTTGACCCAGCCAAACCAGACGACACGTCGTCTGGCTGGCTAGGTCAAGCCCAGCACAGGCGCGCGCCCCTTCTTTCCCTTCTTCTTCTTTTTCTTTTTCTTTTCTCCTCCACTTTTCTTTTCTTCTTGCCGTTACTCCCCCACTCAGCCACCGGCTGCAACGGCCCTTGTCCCCCACTATCTCCTCTCTTTTTCTTATCTTCGTCTTCCCTCCATTCCGTCCTGCAAGCCCTCACGGATCCTTTTCCTTTCTTTTCTTTTCTTCTCTTCTCTTTGTTTTTCTTTCTCCTCTTTGTGTCGCCGTTGCCGCCATCAACTCCTTTTATCTCTTCTTCCTTTTGAGTGCCCATACACACGCAACCCAGGGAGCCGCCACCAATGTCCGATGCATCGAGGGAAGAGGAGGAGACTGTGTAGGGTCAGGCACGACGGGCACTGGAGCCTCTCGACTCGAGCCGTTCGTGGCTGTGTCGTGGTGTCGCTGTCACTAACTCTCGCACAGCCGTTGCCTGGTAAATCCGTTGATCTTTTCTCTTTTTCCTCTTTCGTACTTTCGCTTCTCTGGTCGGGTTATGTGACTAATCCCGAACTGGATTTGTGGTGGTTTGGTGGTGGTGTTGGCCGGAATTGTTGCTCATGGTGGCGGGATGAGTGGTTGTTGGCGGCGCTGATGTTTTAGTGCGTGTTCATGGCGGATCCGAGACTCCATGGCATGGATTCGGTTCTGGCAGTGCCAAACTATTTCCGAGTAAGGATTTGATCCTTTAATTCTTTACCTGTTTGTTCAATTGATGTTTCTGTGAGTTGATTGTTTGGATTGAATGTCGATTTGTGGGTGCTCGGGTTTGGCAGCCTGTTGTGGGTTCATTTTCAGGCTGTTGTGGATTTTCCCGGCGAGGGCTGACCGAATCCGGCGAGCTCGGGGATTTTCCGACAAAGGCGCGAATTCTGTCCAACGACATATATTTCTTGCTTAGACGGTATAATCCTTTGTTTTGTCTCGGTTTTGTCGTGTACTTGAATTTTGAATTATGTACCGAAATATACATTTATTTTTATTTAGTGAATTGCGGTTTACCGAGAGCGGAGAGTTAGAGTGTGTGTGGCCGGTAAGACTTACCGACACGTAGAGAATTTAGGCCGATTAATCTTGGGCTCGGGATGGCTTTAGAACGGCTTTAGGAAAAACCGAGCCCAGGCCCAATAACCTCAATTTGAAGCTTAGGATGTTTAATTGGACTTAAAGTTACGGACTTAGGACCTAATCGCGGATAATTAAACTCACGGATATTAAGAACGGGCTCGAAGCCCAATTTCATAATCGGTAAATATGGACTTAAGAAAGTGGGCCCACGGGCCGGAATTTGTGACTAAGAATTTAGCGGGCTTTAGGTCCGAGAATTTTTAATGGACTTAAACCGATGAACCTTAGATCCCTAATCGTTGGAGATACAGATGAGAAAATATCCTTTCGGACTTAGACCCGGAAATCTTATAATCGGATAGTTAGGGTCGGGAGTTACTCGATTGAAACATATCATTAGCATACATACACGTTTTTATTCCTAAAATTGGTTTAGTGATTATATTATGTGCTGGTAATCAGGCACGGGAGATACCTCGGGAGCTGTAGACTCGGACCGGGGAGAAGTCATAATCTGCATTTTGAGGTGACATTACAAGTCTTTTTATGTATGTTTTGTGAATGCATGTTGGTGTGGTTTGTTTGTTTACTTGCCTTGCTTGCTACATGCGATGATTGGAATTGTATACCTGATTGTCCTCACATGCCTAATTTCTTTATGAAAAACTGCTTTGGTGATAATGTGTGATTATGGGCCGCAGGTCCGGATGAAACAGGGACACTTACAGTGCACACATCCCTGAAAGACATAATCTCAACCGAAATGTAAAAATGTAAATAAGAATAAAATACTAAATTCTACTGTGGTGACGGTTGGTAGCCCCGAGGGAGGGTTGGGTACCCTCGGGTCACATTATGCTGTTTAGCATGCCCAGGGGATGTAGGTGCACCCTTGGAAGACTTGCACCGGTTAGGTGTGTCTGAGTGCACCCTCAGGTAGCTAGCGGCCACTTGAGATTTATCAGTGGTTTTTGGCCTCAGAATCTACCCCTTCTGAGGTTCGACATTTGGGTTTCACACCCTAATCTGATCAGATGCGCTACCGAGACTTGACTCACAGTAGAGGGCCCATAATAATAAAAATAATAAATATAACAATAAAATAATGCATTGAACTTAACTAATCAGAACAATAACACAATAAGATGTTTATGTGTTGGTGTGTGATTCTGATTTGCTTGTATGCTGTACTTGTGCTCGTGAGCTACTCACCCTACGAGCATGATTTCACTTTCATGTATACTTAGACTTTTAATGTTCACTGAGTAGGCGACTCACATAATCGCCACTGTTGTTTTTCAGACCTTAGTTAGCGTGCAGACTCACTTATACCTTCGACTCGGAGATCAGACGCAGTCACTTCAGCAGGTAGTTGTGCTTTATCTCTCGGTGGGATCCATAGGGCCATTTGCACTATATTTTCTATCTTGAGTATTATTATTATTTTCATCTTCCACTGCATGTGAAATAACTCGAGATGTCATAAATATTTTATCTATATATCGGCAGTTAGCCGGAGTTGATTTTGTGGTATTATGTCGGCGTGATGCCGTGATGGCTTACTACTTGTTAAGCCGGTTGATCTCATTTACTTTTATGACATCTCGTTGTTAATACATTTTCATGGAAAATGTTTGTATGCAGAAGCATCGGTTTTTGTACCCCGGGTTTCAAGAGTATTTTGGTAAACTCTTTTTTTTATTTAATTATTTTACTTTTATTTAATTGGGGTACGGGCTTCCACAAGTTAAATGGTGGCCGTCGCCTGGTAGTCAAGCTAGCTAGCCCGTGGACCCCGCCCTAGTACCTCCACATATAACTGGCACAGACAGGGAGCAGACCCCAAGCATACTCTCCCCCAGCGCCTAAAATAATAATTGGTACAGACAGGGAGCAGACCCCAAGCACACTCTCCCCAGCACCAAAAATAAGACTACCATCTGGCTGTTCCAACATTCAACTGTGACTTACTAGATGTCTAAGTGTTTCCATTTTATTATTTCTTCTCCCTCAACTAGTTACTATGATTCTATTACCCTACCATTATCTCTTTATCCCGAGCAGGCTCACAGCCTCTCCGCTCGTCTGGATAATACAACTTATTCCAAACTGTTTCCCATACTAGTACCCTCGGTACTCAACTTACACATTATTCACAGTCAACAACAACAGTAATAACTTACTTATACCAACAATTCCATCATCATCAATAATATTATCAACATCAATCATCAATTTAATTCATCACAAAACAAACCATTCACAGCCACAAAGTATCACATCAACAAATATCACACAAAGCATACAAACAGCAACTTGATATCACGGGCAGTATATAAATAATTACTTATCCTCACCTTGGCCGATTTCCTATTCCTGAAAGTCCTCGAAATGTCCCGGCTCAGGTTCTTCGAGGTACTGCTCGTTATCAACTCCTATATCAAACAATAATTTATGCACACATAAGATGATATACAATTGCTCGACTATTACTGTAAGCCGTAAAATAAATATTGTGCCAACTCGGCACTCTCCCGGGTTGTTCCCATTATCATCATAATTCACCATTTATTTTCAAGTGTCAAAAATACCATACTGATACCCAGTTATTATTCCGGTTCGTATTTACTTTGATAATACCCTTTCCATTTTATTTCTATAAAATGATTATCCTTTTTCCAAAATTATTTATGTAAGGTTATTTACCATAATATATATTTCTATAAAATATAATCCCTTATTATTATTATATTTTTTTCCAGAATGTAATTATGTAATTTTTTCTAATTTTCGGAATTTATATGTATGCATATACCCTTTTTAATTTTTAAACTCATTATTTACTGGTCTGGGCCATGTACAGTGAGCCATTCAAGCCCATGTCCAAAGCCCAGATTTCAGCCCAACATGTCCAACCCGTATCAGCCCGCGACCCATTCATGACCCGGGTCAGACCTGCCCGTGAACAGGTCATCTCCTTCCTTACTCCCACATACCCGTTTACAAAACGGGTTACTCACCTAAGGACGACGACACGACTGGCACGGCGATGAGAGGCACGAGCAGGGCGTCGACGCGGGTAGACGGAATCGAGGCAACGGCTGCTGGCACTGAACCGTAGGCGTCGGTGGCCGGTTGTTGTTTCGTCGGGTCTGCTTCACGTGAGGATGGAGGCGTGGCGACGGTCGTCCTTGCGGTTGTAGTGGCGAACGAGGAGAAGTGGCAGGGAGGAGGTGGTGGTCGGGCTCGGTGGAGGTGGCGACTAGCTTCGTCAGGGCGGCGGCGTCGATCTGCAGGCGGTCGTGTCGCCTCCGGCGGCTACTGCAGGCTGTGGGAACGGCGGTGTGTGGCGACAGCAACGACGAGCGAGCGAGGGAGGGCGGCGTCCGGGCTTTTGTCGAGCGAGGCGAGGAGGAGGTGACAGTGACGGTGGTTGATGGTGGTGTTGGTGTGGTGGCGGCCGGCGGTGGTTGACTGTCGGTGAATGGTGTGTGGTGTTGTTTCTCCTTTTTTTTTCTTTTTTTTTTTTCTGGTTTTAGTTGCAGGGAAGGGCTGGTTTGTGTGTGTAAAACCTGGGCAGAATTTGGTGCAGAAGGAAGAGTAAAGAACGGGTGATGGGTTGCAGGCGTGAGGAAAGGCAGAGTCATGGGCTGCACAGGAGGGAGCAGATTTTCACGTGCACACAAGAGGAGGCGGCTGCATAATTCAATTATGCAGTCGTATCCCGTCCGGACCAGAAAATAACTATAATACCCCCTTGACTTTATTTCTGGTCCGTTATCTCGAGGATAAACCTGACTTTTCTCGAGATTCCTGGACCCGAAAAATTCCAACTCTGGTCCGTAAAATCCGCAGAAAAATCCCGAACGTGGGACAGGGCTCGGTTTCGGAATCCGATGCATAATTTACCCTGAAATAATTATCCAAGATTATTTTTATATGGTAAATTACTGTACAAAGCATTTTACAGTCCCGGTAAAAATATAAATTTTTACCTGAGCTGTTACATTATTATTCTAACTCCAAGATTTAAAAAAATTTGAAATAAAAATGAACAAACTAATGATCTTAATTTGTCGGTTATGACCTAGTTAAGTTACTTTATCATCCAAACTTCAATCTAATTGAATGCAAAAAACCATAACTTATGAACCTCTAATAAACTACTTAATGAGCGTAAACAAGTCGAGCTCACGAATTTTTAAACGAGAATCTAAATGAGCCAAGCTCACGAGCTAACGAGTCGAGTTTCAACAAGCTTGGCTCGACTCATTTAGTTTCGAGTTTTTTTACAAATAAGCTCAAGCTCGACTCATTTCCTTAACGAGCTATTGTCGAGTTGAGCCTCGAGTTGTGAAACGAGCTATTGTCGAGTTGAGCCTCGAGTCGTTCACAAACGGCTGGGCTCATTTGCAGCCTACTTGTGGCAAGCTGAATTACTAGGCCCACACTCTGTACTGGCTAGATAGACTCATCGTTGCCAAGCCCTGCCAAGCCCAGCCCGGATTTTTCCCGCGCTAATTTATATCTCGAGCCAAGCCTCACTCAAGGAGGAGGAATTTGAACTCGGAAGCCCACTAGAGATCCACCTAAACCTGCCCAACCAGGACAACTCCTACTCCCCGTCCATGCCTCCATGGATATTTATAGGTCTGTCGTTCTTGCTCGTTCGTTTTCTTTCAATTAGTCAATAATACAATCTCTCTTCGGATCTAAAAAAAGAAAAAACTTATCGCTATGGATTTTGCAAATAGTGAATGTATTACGTATAGGATTAAGAATTGCAATTGGGAGCCCCATAGTACTATGATTTTCATTTTGCATCCTTCCTCAAGTTCTCATTTGTTTCTGCATCTAGTTGGAAGTTGAGGGGTGCATGATTTCTTCTTGCTGTCTGTTTGTAGTTGGAAGTTAAGCATTTACAAACCTATCTCAAAATAATCTCAAGACTGGTATCATTACAATAATGATATGGAAGTAACAGAATCTTCAAGTAGGATGATATTATTTTCAGAATAGGATAAGGTACATTGTCCAAAATATACTCAATAGCCTTGCAAACAAAATAGAGTGGAAACGAAAAAAATAGGGGGAAAACCCTACAAGCCATATATACCAACTTATGCTTTGGAATCAAATCACAATAAACATTATTCTAGATGAAGAAACACCTGCTTACATCTTGGCTTTACCACCATAAGATTCAAATAATGACCTTCTAATCTTGTCTTCATGCGTACTGGTTATTCTCCATCCTAGGAGAGAAAAAATTATTGCCAGCAGCAGAGGAAGTCATTCCATATTCTGGAGTAGCAATTTCTGGAGATTTCTTGTTCAGATTGTATGGTGCTGTGTTCATCGCCCTACAGACACAAAATAGTGGTCTCAGTTCCAGCCCTGACCTTTACGAATATAATATAATCGGACTTATTTTCTAGAGTCTGAGTAAGTCTACTTTGGGTTAGGATTCAGCTCAAGTGTCATGTTTACAGGCATGGGATGCCTTAAAGATAGGAAAAACCAAAACCAAATGCAAGTAAGATGCTACTCAATAGCAGCTCAAGACCTGAACTGATAAGGAATACCAATTACCGCTAACGAAGTGGAAAGAAAGTGTGCGGTCTTGATTTACTAGTTGATGCCCCTTTGTAAATCTTTGAATACATTGAAAACTTTTTCCATACATTAATGTTCAGACTTCTGATAAAATTTAAACTAACTATTCAAACATGAGTTGATTTCATCCATGATTAACTGCAGCATAATACATAAAAATCAACAACCATATAACATTGTAACTGTTCTTTTTCTATCTTCAATGTGAAAAGCTTATTGCACAGTTTACCTTTCCTTGCGTTTCTCCAAGAACCGAGCCAATGATGCTTTCCGAGCCTGAGGAACTGCTGTATAAAATTGGATAACAAGTTTAGTAGCATTAATGTAATCCAGATTTTGGTAAAGAAGAATGGCTACAAACCAATATTCCTTCCAAACAGGAAACTTTTTCATGGAGAGAATATGTAATCTATAAGAACACCACATTCAAGAATGCAGGGTCATACCGGATGGAATAATGGCTGTTGCAGCACCAGTGCCCATACTAGTTATTTTTGGAGTTTCCAGTTTGCTAACTGGAGTGATTGCAATTGCTGTGGTTTTAATTGCAAGGATTTCTTCAGTGCTAGTAGACCCACTGCCTGACTGAGCACCCGTATGTGATGAAACAGACAAAGGGCTTGAGCGACCAGGACTAGAGGGTGTAACTATATTTTCCTTCACATGACTAACATCAGCTGCATTTTTTGATGTTGGTGTCTGGTGTTGTATTGGTGCTTGTGCCAAATTAGAGGAAGTGGAAGTCCCGTTTCCAGCCAACAGCATGATTGCCTGGGCCTGGATAAGATTTCCAGAGGTAAGTTTAACCATGCTGACAGAGATGTGTCCATATATGTGAAAGGGAGAGTGAGACAACCTTCTCAAGGGATATATCATCATAGACATTCACCCTGCCTGCATAAAAGATGGTCAATTGTGCTGGAGTTCCAGACGTCTTGCCACTGTTTGCAAATTTCAATCAAAAGTTTTGCATTGAAAAGGTTTGAACTGATTATAAAGATATTTCACATTCAGGTATGGAGTTACATATTACCATGATTCTGTTACCCCCTCAACAGAACCAATGGAGGGCATAACTGAATGTGGAGCTGAAACAGGAACTCCTCCAAGCAACTGTGGCTTCATGGCACTACTCGGACCACCTGTTGCAAAATGATTCTTGAAAAATGGGTTGCCCATAGAAATTGAAATTGCATGATTGGAGACTGGAAACATCTTCACATCATGAGGATGATGCACAGAATGTACATCACGTGGCATAGGGTAAGCAGTCAGTGAAAATTGAGTCCCACCTTGCCTAGCATGATTGAATGACATCTATATGATAAAAGCCAGCAGGAGAAATAGCAATATCAGTTCAATGAATTTAAATAAGACTTGATTGCAGACAATCAACTGAAAAATATACAGCCATGAAGGGAAATCAGCGCCTTTACATTTTCTTTTCCTCAACAAACCAGCTGTTTACTTTAATAGCAGATGAATGCTGAACAACTTGTCATGTTAACTTTTCCGAAAAGTTGAGCAAAAATATTATAATTGATGCAAAGGAATTGAACAACCATAATCTCCATGCATGTCTAAACAAGCACTTAACCAAAATGCAATATTTATTAAAAAGGAAAAAGAAAAAAAAAGACAAATACGATACCTGATTTTGAGCCAAGGACCGGTTTAGAGATGGATCATATACCTCAGCAGCAGATGAGATAGACCCGAAACCAGAGTTCATAAAGCAATCAGGTCCATTCTTTTTGGTCTTCTCTTCTTGAGCGGCCCTGATGGGCATGACATGAGGTAGAGAAGAGACCTTGTTGCAGAAGGGCCACTGTATCCCTAAACCTTTACCAAATCCTACAAGTCAAACTGAAGGATTAACACCCTTTCACCGCCTTCTATGTAAACAAAAATCAAGGAGGCAGAGTAAGCCCATTTCTACAGACATCTGAGTTTGCTGAATAATAATTCTCAAATCTCTCCAAATTAGATAAACTTCAGATGGCACAACTTACCAAATATACTCTATAACATCAAGTACAAAACACAAATAAAATTAAAGATATCCATACCTTTTTGTTGGTACTGCAAAATTCCTTGCATAAACAGCAACATATAGTGCGACAAATTACCAAAATCACTTGTATCCTAATCGTATTCCTCATGACAGGGCAACCATACAGTGCATGCATGCATATATACAGACAATATCTTGAAAATACAATTCCTTGGACCTTAATAGAAAGTAAACGGGGTAAAAAGAACAAGAATCTAGCAAGACTTTAAGGATACCCAACTTACCATTATTATGAAAGTTCAAAATTCAAATATGGTAAGCAAACTTTATTTTCTTTGCATTTTTGAATTCACAGATCACACACCTTTCACAACTATTATACCCGAATTGATATTGCAATTTGCATGGACTAAGGACAGGAATTCAAACGCCAAAAACTAGCTCATGCTTCGAATTAAAGCGACACCAAGTACAAAATGAACCCTGCTAAACACAAACTCAAGCTGCATTCACTAAAAGCAAAAAAAAAAAAAAAAGATCGTAAAAGGAAGAAAATTCACCTATGTCGTTATATCCTTCAGGGTTAACCTCCTCCTTAACAACACCAAGTGAATCTTTTGAGCTCAAACCAAGAAAATCTCTCTCCATTTCACCCTCTCCAATCTCTCCCTCTCTCTCTCTCTCCCTCACTCAACACAGAATTCGGATAAAACCCACTAAAAAAGGTATCTCAACAACCATAAGAGAATTCCCAGATCAATAATTCAATTCTCCAAAAAAAATACCAGTTCAGGGCTTTCTGATAGGGAGAGAGAAAAACCCACAAGCAAAAGCTTCCAACTCCAGCAATAAAAAATTTTAAAGAGATGGGGGAGTTTTGTACAACACCAACACGTTTGGGTTTGTTTTGTCTAGGAGATCTCGACCGTTCATCTGGTTTTGAAGAGATGGTTTTAGGATATTTTTCTCTTTTTTTATTAACCTTACCGGTTTATCCAGTTCCGGTCACTGGCTGAGCCGGTAAGACACCACGTGCGCGAGGATCTATAATTCCTCACGCTAGTTGCAACCGGGGCCCACCTGCCGGTTCCCGCGCATTTGTCGTCACAACGTTTCCTTTGATACAGATTCCAACAACACGTGATTATTTTTACTCTTACTAATATAGTGTAATGCTCCTTAGAATAATTGAAAGGGGAATGATACTATTTTGCACTGTTAAATTATTAATGTTATCATGATCAAAACCAATTGTGTCACATGGTGTGTGTGGTATTGTGCACCGAACAAGTCAAGAAAAGGAAGAACAAAATGTCAAAATATCATCGCCATTAAAATTTAAAACTGAATTGCCTATTGTCTTTCATAGGAACAGACTGGGGCAAGATTAAAGGGAAGAATAGCTGATCACTCTTTTTTTTTTTGGGTCGAAAACTAGCTGATTAATCATCTCTCTGTTACATAGTATATGTTTACTGGATTCCAAGTCTTACACCAGCAGTGGCTTTTAGTGCTAATTCCAAGTCAAGTACAAGCAAAAGGTTACATACACATTTTCATCATAGACAAGCAGATAATCATTTTCATCAGCCTCACCTCATGGTTAATTAATTATAATGAACTTTGCTTGATTCAGGTCTCTTAATATGATGGTTCTTGAAATCCTCTTCTCCCTGTCAACTTCAGATACTAACAATTGACACTTGTAGGGTTTTGTGGGGGTGGGGGGCAGGGACGGATCCAGAAATATTTTCGAGTGTAGGCAAAAAATTAAACTATAAAAAATTATTCTAATCTATCAATATATATAAGACATTATAAAATACTTCCTTTTTTCCATAATATTTAAAATTTTTGCACAATTTTTAAAATTTAATTAATATTAGTCTAGACAATAAAAATGTTAATAATAATGGACCAAAATTGTAAGAATATTTCCTTTTATGTGGCCTATATAATATTGTATTTTATTTAATGACGTGGCAAAATCCTATTGGTCAACTATTAGGGTTTTCTAATAGACACTTGATGAGGTGTATAAATACAATATTATGGAATAGGTCCTCTCTCTCCAGTCGTTTAACGTTCTGTTATACCATCTGACAAACGTTAGAAAGAAAGACAGAGGCAAGAGAGAGAAATCTATTCCTCATGAAGGCATCAAGACAAATCAAGAGGAGATCAACAGAATTTAGAAGACAATATAATCGATTTACCAGGTATGTCTTCAACCTCATGTTATTCGTGGGAGATAATTAGTTCTAATATCTAATGGATATTATGTTAATGTTTGAATTAGGAATTAAATTATTATTTCTTGATTCCTGATTATTATGATTGTTCATGTTAATTATCTAACACGTGGTAGCGGAGCCATGATTTAAAAACAGTTATCTCCCCTCTTATATGTTATGGATTGTAGTTTAGAACACAAAATTAATTATTATAGTAATCGTTTGACCGATTGTAAGGATTGATTTCGTTGTTCATCAAAACTAATGAAAATATGTGCAACAGTAGTTGGCTCCTTTTGTGTTTTGTCGATTAAAAAAAAAAAGGCCCTTATGGATCGTTGTTTTGTGATGCACTGTGCGTCTTGTTTTTGGCATGGATCTAGAATAAAATAACACCACTATGAGGAAGTATGAATAAGAGGCTGTTAATCGTTTGGGTTTTATGTTTTAGCCAATCTTATTGGAAGTTTCGTTATCAAACTCCATGAAGAAACTATTTGTTTAATTGTGTTTCCTGTAAATTGTGGGACTTGAACTCACTGTTTTCCTGGTCGACAATGAAACGCCCCGACCCGTATTTACCGTACACAGTAAACACGTGCCGGAACTATGACGACCCAACCCAACATGACTCAACATACAGTGTGTACAACAACAACTCGGCCCCAACAGCCCAAAATAACAAACATCAATAATAATAAATCCGGCCCAATGGCCCAACAACAATAATAATATGCACAGCGGAAGACTTTAACTCGCATAACACTGTAAGCAACAACAATATGGCCCTACGGCCCAACGGCAAAATAAACGGCACAGCAGAAGACTTAACGACTCACAATGACTCTGTATGCAACCCATGATGCAACTAATGGATCCGAGTCCTGTCCAAGGGATAACGCCGCAGCCTGTCTGGAATGCAATATACCTGAACCACAAATAACTCAACCTACGGGATGAAAGCCCGCAGGTGAGGGGTGAGTCCGAAGTGCCCACCGGGTAAACCCATAAGCAAATATACATATACAACACCGTAAACAATCCAAGTCACAACACAACAACTAACCAAGGTTCTCACGAACCTTAAATACACACTGGTGATTCTAGACACACTATTCCAATTTTATTATCAGGGCCCCTATCACAAGTTAAATGATGGCCGTCGCCTGGTAGTCAAGCTAGCTAGCCCGTGGACCCCTCCCCGGTACCTCCACGTAATAACTGGCACAGACAGGGAGCAGGACCAACCACTAACTCTCCCCCAGTGCCCAAACAATAACAATAACTTGGTACAGACAGGGAGCAGGCACCAGCCACTAACTCTCCCCCAGCACCATAATCTAAGACTACCATCTGGCTGTTCCAACATTTAACTGTGACTTACTAGATGTCTAAGTGTATTCAATTTTATTATTTCCTTTCCCCTCGACTAGTTACTACATCTCTATCATCCAACCATTATCTCATTATCCCGAGCAGGCTCGCAGCCTCTCCGCTCGTCTGGATAATAACCAATATCAAACTGTCATCACATAATAGTACCCCCGGTACTCAACTCACACAATTCTACAGTCAACAACTACAATAGTCTTACTTATTTCCACAATCCCAACATCATCAATTATATCAACAGCAACAATAATCTCAACAACATCAACGACAACAATTATCAACTTAATTCATCACACAACAGACAAAACACAGCCACAAAGAGTTATCCAAGCATATAACACAACAGCCACAAAGTTTCATACCAGCAATTGGCACATATAGCAACCAAACAACAACTTGATATCACGGGATGTAAATAAATATTTACTTAACCTCACCTTAGCCGATTACTCAACTCTGGAAACATCGATCGGTCCAAAGCCGGTTCCACATGAACTGCTCGATATCATAACCTATACAACAAAACAATGCATACACATAAATGCACATATTCGGTACTCTATGATGCCAAACTGCGTAATAACCCATCCCGGTTCTTATCCCTTATTATTTCCATTTACCGAAAATATTTACCGTACGTATTTCCGAATATAATTTCGGTACCATACTTTAATTAAAAACCTTCCAACATTATTTCCATATATATATTTCCTTACTCTTCAAAAAAATTTTAACTTTAGGAAAATAATCATACTTTTCCAAAAATTATATGTACCAAGTTAAATCTTTTTTTTTTCCAATTATTTCCATATTCAAAATATTTTCATAAAATTAATTATCTTTCCATATCTTTATTTCCAAACTATTTCCATTATAGTATATATATCAAAAATACTTTTATAAATTATTTTTCCAAAAATACATACCTTAATATATATTCCTGATTTTGTTATTTATTTTTTTAATTATTGGACTGGGCCGTAAACAGTGCTGGATTGGGCCATGCACAGTGCCAAGCCCAGGCCCTAACCAAGGCCCAGGCTTAGGCCCATATGCAGGCCCAAGCCCACTGCCCAAGCCCACTAACACTCCAGCCTATCAAATATTCAACCCAATTCAAAAAAAACCCATAACCCATATGACGCGCGGGTCGACCCGTTACCGCGACAGCCAAACGGGTCGTGCACCCCTCTCAGCTCACCTTCGTCGACGGCGGCACAGGAGCAGACGGCACGGCGTGAGGACGGGCGCGAGCGCGGCGGCGATTGCAGGCGGAAAGGCGACGGCAGCGCGACTTCAGGGAGGTGGAGCTCGGGTCACACGTCGTCGAGTCGGCTTCCTCCAAGGGCGGCGGCGGCAGCTTGTTGACGACCCGGTGGTGCGACGAGAGGGAAGAAAGGAGGGAAAACAGGTGGTGCTACAGGCGAGCTCGGGGAGGTGGCTGACGGCGGTGACGCACGGTGACGACTAGAAAAGTGCGCGGCTGGTCGTGGTGGAGGCGACGGCGTCGCGGGCTGCTCCTCCTCTCTTTTCTTTTCTTTCTTCTTCTAGTTTCTTTTTTCCGGTTTCTTTTCTCTTTCATTTTTTTTCTTTTTCTTCTCTCTTTTTTTTTTTCTTTTCTCTCTTTTTTTCTCTTCTCTTCTTCTTCCTCTGCTTCCTTCTTTTAAACCGTGTAAATTACTATTCATCCTGTGATCTTACTATGCAGTATGTGATAATCAATAATTCAAGCGGGTCCGATCCGGACCAAAAAATAACCGATACCTCCTTAGTTATTTTCCGGTGTGATTTTCCGAGAAATTCCGAAACCCGAAAAATACCAACTTAGTCTCGAAAAGTCCGCGGGAAAATCACGAGCGCGGGAAAAACCTCAGTTTCGAAAAACGACTCCTGATTTACCTTGAATTAATTACCTGAGATTAATTCAACAGTAAATCACGGTAAATCGACTTCTACAGTCCCGGTAAAAATCCAAAATTTTACCCGGGCTGTTACAGACAAAACCATTAATGAAAATATAATGATGGGAAACGTGTATTGTAGGATTATTTGTACTATTAAACACTTTGTGAGTTGTTACTGTGGGGTTGCTAGGTTCCTGTAAAATCAGTATATGTTCACGCACAAACAATTTGTGCGACAGAGTGGTTTTGGAAAAATTATGTATATTTTCCACTTCAGTCCAAATATTATAAATTGTATCATTAAAGCCCCTCGATACAGATTACAATTTAATCCTTGTTGTTTGTTGATTGTGCAATTGAGTCCATATCGTTTTATTTTATGTTAACTTGTTTATAGTTTTTTTTACATAAACATCCTTATGGATATTTGATATCTACTTATGTATAATTTGTTAATCACCAAAGTGGCCAAATTAGAATGTTTTAAAGATATCAATAATAAAAAAAAAGACACTTAAGTAAATATTTGATATCTATTTATGTACAATTTGTTAGTCACCAAAGTGGCCGAATTGGAATGCTTTATTGATATCAAAATTAAGAAAAATCTTGATTTACTCATGAGCATGTGATGCAATTAATGTGATGGCATGATGGTGATAATTTATTTTATCATGAGAAAATCAAGTTTATTTTCATAAAATATTTAAGGATCAACCCAAAGGTTGATTAATCATTTTATGATCATGAACATAAAAGGTGGTCGATTAATTTATTTATTAGTCATGTTTTGTATATCCAAAGAAAACATACATATCTAATTAAATATATTAATTTACCAATTATATTAAATCTACTCAAGCATCAATTATGGTTTTGGTTATATTGGTATATTTCCCAAAGGAAAATATCAATATATACATAATGTATATAGATTGAAATAATGGATTGTCTATCTATGTGAGATTTACGATATTAAATTACTCTTCATTCGCAAGCTTAAATTGTTTTTAAGTTATACGGGCTTGACGATTTATGAGACAAGTCTAGCTTCATTTAAGTTCTTGGAATCTAGACATATTACCTTTAATCAGTAAGCCCACTGCTCTTATTGATTAAAGCAGTACTAACGAAAGCATTAAAAAAAAAAAACTTTCCATAAAGCAAGGGAAAGATGAACATGCAAAGCTTTATGTTTATGCGAATGATTATGAAGAGTAATATTAAGTCATATCTCCAGAATGTCTATTTTAGCAGCAAGATTGTATAGTATGAGAATAATTGTAAATGGTTATTTCCTTGTACAATTTATTGATCTTTTCTTGCCTATTGAGTGTAGTCCATTCTATTTTCTATAAAGCAAAAGAGAAATAGAGTATGACATAATTGAAAGCATACTTGCTTAGAAAGAGGCGAGACTTAAGAACAAGGAAATTATATAATGATCTCATATGTTGCTTAAGAGCTAATGAAAAACTAGGAAAGAAAGGTGAAAAGAGCTATAAAGGATCATTGAAAATCAATGGATCATTTGCTCAAATCCACAATAACGAATAACGATAAGTGTCATTAAGAAAGATAGCACTATTGTGTAGATTGTCTTAATTACAAGACATGGTTCAAAACAGAAAAGATAAGCTCAATGCTTGAATATGTTTTGAATCAATTTAATTAAAGCTCGTTATGTTTCCTAGTGGATTATGTGGATGTAATATCTAAATTTGAACTTGATGCAAGATTTTATGTTTATATAGGATACCAATATAATGCTCCAGTAAAGGTCATCAAAACTTTTGTATGTTTTTACACTAGACGCCATCAAGTGTTTTGAATACTGATTATCTACTTATTATTTTCAAATCTTGATTTATTTATCAAAATTTGATATTATATGTTTCCAACATTAAGAATGGGTGTTCAGCTTGTAAAAAATATTATTTTAATATTTTTGGTACTTTTGGATGGCCTTCATAAAGTGGGTATTGGTTCCTTGTGTATAATTATTTTATTAAATTTGCATCATAATGGTTGTTTGAAATGTAGATTAGGTGATGAAAATTTTACTTACTTGTGACATAAAGATTTAGACATATGTTTAAGGAAAGAATGCAAAGATTAATAAATAATGAAATCCTATTAATTGGATTTTATTAATCTTAGCAATTGTGTAGTTTGTATTAAGAAAACAAACTAGACACGCTTAAGAAAAATTAGCCACAAATACCTAGCTCTTGAGGATATATGAAGACATGTGATTTTTTGATGTATCAATTTTTATTAATAATCTTTATCATCTTTATTAATATCTTTTCACATTATATTTTGGTATGTCTATTGTATGCAAAATTTCAATTGATAAATGATTAAATGTATTTATCAATAAAGTTGAGAAGCAAATAGACAAAATGTTGAAAATATTAAGTCTGATAGAGATGATAAGTATGATGAGAAGCATAACAAATTTGGACAAATTGTTTGTCTATTTGCAAGATTTTTAGAAAAGCATGACATTGTGTTAATACATAATGATGGTACAATGCAACTAAATTTAGTTGTTGAGAGAAAAAATGTACCCTTATGAAAATAGTTATGAGCATAATGAGTAATTTATTATAACCCTCATTATCATGGATGTATATCTTGAAACTCACTATTTGGTTATTGAATAGGTTTCTGTTATGACGATTCCAAGACTCATTTTGAGTTTTGGATAAGTAAAGAAATCTAGTCTAAAGCACCTGTATGTATGAGGTTGCTTGGTGATAGTGAGGATTTATAATTCATGTGAAAAGATACTGAACTTATGATCAACCAATATCTTTATTGGTTATCCAGAGGGTGATATATTTTACTATTCTAACCATTTGATCAGAATGAATGAAACTGAGATTGCAAGTTTCATTAAGAATGGTGACATTAGTGGGAGTGAAAATTTTTAAAGGTAAAAGTTTATAAAGCCTTGTTACATATCTATGTATAAGTGACTTTTACTAGAGTTGTTGTTTCCATAATTGTCGATGAGTCTGACAATTTATTTAGAACAACAAAATTTTCCCACTCATAGTGATATACTCGTCATCAATGAATCTGCAATAAGTGAATCTCAGTAAATAAATCGTAAAGATCATATTAAGATGATCTCATAAATTAAGAATATTTATGATTTTATATGCTCTTATGATTTATTTACAAGAGTCTGAATTTGACTTGAGATAAATGAAGGTTCAGTTTCATTTTAAGCTATAATAATTTTGAAATGTGGTTGAATGTCATGAAAGAAGAGTTGAAATGAACAGATTACAACTAAGTTTGGAATTTAGTAGAGTTGCCAAAATTATATGAAAGAGTTGTGTATTATGGGTCTTTAAGACCAAACACGACTTTATTGGCAATATCGAAAAATATAAGGCCAAATCAGTTGTCCAGTATTATACTCAGTAAGATGGCATTACCTGTAAAGAGGCCTTTTCTTTTGTTTCCAAAAGGACTCTTAAGAATCATTATAGCAATAGTGGCTCATTATGATGTGGGGTCAAACTAAATGAATGTCAAAATGCTTTTCTGAATGACATTTAAAGGAAGAGGTTTATATGAACCGACTTTGGGCTTCTCAAATGAAGGAAAAGATTACATGACATGTATGTTGATGTACATATTTAAGAAAGCTCCATGGTAATTACATCTTTTGTTTAATGATTTCATTACCTTCTTTAGATTCTAATGAAGCACTGTTAATCGGTGTATATATCTAAAGATCAGTGGGAGCAAATTAATTTTATTTATGTGTATTAACAATATCTTGCTAGCTAATTATGATCTTGGTTTACTTATGAATTATAACCAAGAATTCCTTTTCTATGAACTTTTGAATATATGATATACTTGAGACGTTTTATGTTATTGGAATTTAAATATTCCATAATAGAACAATTAATATTTTAATTTGTCTCATGATGTGTATATCAATAAAGTTTTATAAAAGTTAAAGATATGTTAATAAAATTTCATCAAGTGATGTTCCAATTCAGAATGGAGATTTTAGTCTCAATTGATGTTTAAGTAATGAATTGAAACCTCACAAGTTGGAGAATATTTCTTGTGCATTCATTATGAGATGTCTAAAGTATGCATAAATTATGAAGATTTAATACTCACATATAAGATGTCTAATCACATTAAAGTGATTAGATACTTAAATCCAAGTCTCACTGATTGTTAGACATGTTGAAGTTCATGAATTGTTATTTGCTCATTTTAGATAAAAGAGCAATATGTTGGATGAATGTGACATAAATTGTCATTTTTATATCTACTTTTGGGGCAAGATTTATATAGCTTTTATAAAGCTATATTTATGGATTATGGCTGCATAATTTTATTTCAGGGCTTGGAATTGTCAACTGTATTGCCAAGTCGTTGAAAACTTACTGTGATAATGTTGCAGCAATCTTCTTCTCTGAAAGCTGATGTGTACTGTAAAGGTGGAAAACACATTAAGTTAAAGTACATTATCGTTAAAGAAGAAGTTCAGAAACAAAAGTGTCAGTTGAACATACAAGTACTGATATGAGTATGGATCCAATAATGCGAGGGTTGTCACCTATGATATTTAGGTTGTATGTCAGTAAGATGGGTGCTTATTGAAATCCTATTCATGATTGATTATAGTAATGTTATTGACACTTTGAGCTCTTGATGGATTGTTTCTGATTTATCTAATTCTGTCTAATCATGTTTGTATGCATACATGATAGTATATAAGGATGCAGACAGAATTGGTCTTCATTGAAGACATAAAGTGGACCATGACGTTTAATTCCATTTTAAGTGAAGTAAGTATGGAACTAGTATGTGATACATGGAAGGAACCGTGTTGCAAATAATTAACACGGAACCGCTATGATCCTTGCTGGTTTTTGCTTATTTATGTGATGTTGATCAGTTAGATTATTTTGCACATTACGATCATGAAACGTATAATATCATATGTGCCAAGTGGGAGAATGTAAGAATATTTCCTTTTATGTGGCCTATATAATATTGTGTTTTATTTAATGACGTGGCAAAATCCTATTGGTCAACTATTAGGATTTTCTAATAGACACTTGATGGGGTGTATAAATACAATATTATAAAATAGGTCCTCTCTCTCCAGTCGCTTAACGTTCTGTTATACCATCTGACAAACGTTAGAAAGAAATACAGAGGCAAGAGAGAGAAATCTATTCCTCATGAAGGCATCAAGACAAATCAAGAGGAGATCAACAAAATTTAGAAGACAACATAATCGATTTACCAAGTATGTCTTCAACCTCATGTTATTCGTGGGAGATAATTAGTTCTAAGATCTAATGGATATTATGTTAATGTTTGAATTAGGAATTAAATTATTATTTCTTGATTCCTGATTATTATGATTGTTCATGTTAATTATCTAACAAAAATATCCTTATATAAAATTTTTAATTACAAAATATTTTCCTATCTAACAATTTAGTGATGGGTTACATTGGGAAATTAAACACTAAATGACCAATGAAAATCTTAAAGTGTATAATAATTTAAAACAAAACAAAAAGCTTGGAGCCAACTTAGATTTTGGAAGAGGGAGAGTGTTAAAATTAATTTAATACTACAATTGCTCTATGTGCATTCTAATAATTTGAAAATGATGAATAATTTATTTATTTTAAATGCAATCAAATACATTTTGAGATGTTAATGTAATTATGTAATTATTCAATAATTTATAGCCCATCCAATTAAAATTTTTTATTATTAATTTAGAAATTTTTGTTGTATATTACCTAAACCATTAAAAAATATAAATGCGATCAATTTGGCAAGAGATTAAAATTTCATACCCATCTTAATTTACTTATCTAAACAGATATTGAAAATTAAAATTGAGTAATTTGCAAATTTATGTATTACAATTTAGGTAGTTAAATCAAAACAAAACAAAACGATAAATGGTTATAAGGCGAACCTAAATAAACCTAAATAATCAATGAAAGATTGAAAATTATAAGAGAAAACAAAATTAAAAAAGGAGAATTGTTGAGCTGAAAGGGAGCACACTAGAGTTTTAAAGACAATAAATTTTGTTTCTAATAATAAAAAGCCTTACTATTTAAAAACAAAGACTAATCACTAGTTTAAATTTTAACTCAATCTTTTGGGCTTTTATGGTTACGAGGAAATACTTTTTAATGAAAATGAGTGTAGGCAAAATAGAATAATTTACTTGAGAAAAAAAAAGTAATGAGGAAAATATATTTTTTATGGATGCCAGTGTAGTCACCTACCTACGGTGACTACACACCGTGCATCCGTCTCTGGGGGGGGGGGAAGCAAGAATTTCCAAGTTCGTAGTCTAACATTTTATGTTCCCATGTTCTTTATGTAACGGGAACCTTGCACCTATTGGATTTGGATGGGATTCCATGTTGTTTCTCTCTTGGCTGAAAGATTCTGCTACGTAACCTCTCTATGGGAAGAAACACAGTTGTACATTGATTGCAACACTTAATCTTCTTCTGTTATCAACTGACATGTGAAGATCTTGTTCTCGGTCCACATTATTAACCCAAGATTTTTCCGGTAGCGGGCTGTAGATGGCAGTTGCTGCTGGAGGCAAGGGCCCTTAGTTATTGTAGGCCCAAAAAGAATGAACCCAATCGACAGGTTTCTTTTGTAGTTGGGCTGGACCTGATACAAGAGGATCCTAGATCAGCCCATTCATGCGTCCATAAAGAATTGCCCAGCATGTTGGACATCCTTCAGTACTTCGATCTATATGACACTCAAACTCCATATATATGCCACTTTGTTCACCTTCAGTGGTAGAAGTTTTAGACTGGCCAAGTGATTCAGGTTATGCTTTCTTTTATATATAATTACCCATTTCAGTAACACTTAGGTGGCCGTTGCTTTCAAAGATTACGACAAACCTGACAACACGAAGCAATAGAGTTGGGTACGTGTTAAAGAAAATAACTTTGGGGAAGAGAATACAAGAAAGATTGGAACTACATTTCGTAAATTGATTAATCTGTCCATTCAAAGTAAGACCATTAATATATGGCAGAAATTCAAAATAAGACCATGCTGTTATTCGAGGACGCATGTCTGCAGCTAGCCATTCCTTGCTTTTGCCTCAAAGCCATGATTAGCTCATTTAATATTAGAACCGTAGAAGCTTCAAATTAAAATATCGATCTTGTACCAGGGTATATAGTAGTATCTTTTTTAGGTATCATAGACGACAAGAACAACATGTTTAGATTATACCATTAATTACACAACATGCATTATACATGTCTTTACATCCGTATTCCATGGTCTCTTGTTTAAGTTTTCAATCTTATCATTAATAATTCCTTTTCAACTGCAGCAGAAAAGTTGATTCTTTAGCGGCAAATACCATATCCAATGCCTGTAGGTAATGTTCCGGTGTTCGATCGATCGTTTTTTTTTTCTTTCGCACTGGTTTTTTTTGTTGGAATCATAAAGGTTGGCGTCTCTAACTCCTAGAGTGTTGCGTTTTTAAGATTCGAATTGGAGATTTCTTGGTTAAGCTAGGACAACTCTAACCAGTTGATCTAACCCATCGGGGGTTCGATCCATCGATTCTTTAACGTGATTAACTATCTAATAGTGATAAGATAGAAATTGGATAGCACTGACAAGTGAAATTCAATCAAAATCTGTTCTCTCTCCAGTGAGAGTAGAATTTTCCTCTCTGAACCTAAAGCTCTTGGCCTTATGATTTTTTCAACTTCTTTGGATGTCTCCTAACTACCAGTAATAGTTTTATATGTTAGACTTGTTGTCCTGATTAACATCTACCTGCGTGGTCGACGAACCTAACTCATCTCTTCCTCCATCTTTTGGTCGAGTGCCTACACAGGTTCCGTCTGTCTCTTGCATATATATATATTCTAAGTTTGGCTAGTTTCGAATCTTAGTCTTTTCTATGTTTATCTTCCATCCGCTGCTATTTACCTAAATTGTCTAGTCCATGCATTTGTTTTCCTTTGTATTATCTAATCTTCCCTCGTATCGCCACTAGAAAGTTCTCTTTGCTTTTTTAATCTGTCTTTCTTGTCTGATTTTTGGTGGATGTGAGCACTTAGTTGGTATTGCAGTATGAGGCCTGTTAGGTTGGTACCCACTCCCTTAACGGACAACGATCAGGCAGTTCTCATTGGTAGGGTTGTCTCTGATCGCGTCTTGGGTGCGGGTTTTTTGAAGCTGCATATGGCGAGGTCCTAGTATTTTTCCCGCAGTCTTGTTGTGAGGGAGCTCAAACCAAATATTTTTCTCTTCACTCTTGAGAATGAAGCGTGTAAGAACAGAGTTCTTAAAGATGGTCCCTGGTTTATCCATAATAAACATCTTCTGCTGAAGGAATGGACCCTTCCAAGCCTATGGAAGAGATAGATCTCAACACAACCAGTTTCTGGGTCCACATTGTAGGACTTCCACCACAACATATGAACAAAGCAAATGCTGCCAGTATTGGAGAGAACCTATTTCCCAGTGTTCTAGCAGTAGGACCGGAGGATGAGGAGGAAATGTGTTGGGCTGATTCCATTCGTATGAAGGTCATGATAAATGTTTTGGTTCCTCTTAAGGTGGGGTTTGATGTGTTCAAGGAAGATGGAGGGGTGACTTAGGTCAGCCTCAAATATGAGCGCTTGCCAAATGTCTGCTATATGTGTGGAAAGTTTGGAAATATGTTAAGTCATTGCACTTTGGAAGGAGTTGATATCTTAGCGAGGTTGGCAGAACTTATCAAGCATTCCTGGGGTCTATGGATAAAAGCTGAAGTAGGTTAGTGGAGGAGACAGAGAGGGAATGTCCCAGGTCCTAGCTAGCACCACCATTTCAATGCCGCACTTCCTACAGCCTCTACCTCTGGCCGTGCTCCGGCAACTCACCCCAATCAAACTCTTACGGTCGGGTCTTCTCATTACCTTGTGTCCCGTATAGCACCCAAATCTTCAAGAGGCATCATTGAGAATCTGAATGACCCTTCTCCCTCTTTGGAAACCATCACGGAAGGTCTCCAGCAGTGTCACATTGAAGCTTCCCCTACCACACATGGTCCAACTCCTACTGAGGTACCTCAGTGCCTTTCTGACATAAGGTCTGCTTCTGAAGAGACATCCCCTCCCCACCAAATCACACCAACCCCACTTATAACCGTCGAACTAGATCCTGTCTCAACAGTGTTATCCTTATCCCTAACTAAACCAACATCCCCAACTCAACAAATATCCTCCCCTATCACTCTAACCTGCAGGACAAGAAAGAGAAAGCCCCTATTTGAACAAAGTAGCATAGACCCACATGCTCTCAATCTACCCGGGCTTCATGATAGCCCACCAGCCCAAACCCACTTACCCATCAGCACCTCCACTATACACCCTGACCCTCCTCAGACCCCTACAGGCAGCCTGGCCCCAAACCCAACACCTTTTCCTTTTACAATAAGCCCAACAACCTTTCTTTTTGTGGACCCTCAGGCAAAAGAATATGTATTAATCCAGATCTTTTCAAAACCCGCTTTTTGGCTTTGAGCCCACCAGAAAGAGACATCATGTTCACTACCTTCACCCCTTGAAAGAATTCACACCTTTATTATTGATGACCTATCCTTCTCCATGGGCATGCAGCAAGCCGGAGAGGACGTTGTGCAACATTTTACTGCCCGGAAGAAAAGAGTACGTCACTTAAAAGAAGCCTCATCCGACACTCTTTCTCGCTCGAGCTCCCTCCCTCCTAGAATACCTAATACATCCCCAAGTACTCCAGATTCCTTGACCTGCACGTACTCCCCACCTGTCCGTGCAGGCTCCACACCCCCTATAACCCTAACTACCCTTCCCCCTCCTTCCATCTTAGTCCCCTGAATGTCCCAAAGCCGTTCAGTTCCATCATCCTCTAATGACACCTATGATATTTCAAACCTGGAAGTAGTTGTCTTAACTCTTCCACGCC
The DNA here is from genome assembly GCA_028386065.3 of Turnera subulata. Lineage (NCBI taxonomy): Eukaryota > Viridiplantae > Streptophyta > Magnoliopsida > Malpighiales > Passifloraceae > Turnera > Turnera subulata. Next base: position 18,047 of record JAKUCV010002820.1, on the reverse strand, counting down.
GCTCTCCTTCTCCCTCGTCTGGAGCAGTGGCCTCGGCGGAATCTTCCTCTGATATGGCGGTGGTGGCTGGCCAACAGCTACATGAGGGCCAATGAGTGTCATAGCTTGGAATTGTTAAGGGCTCGGACAACCCTTAATAATTGATACCCTGAGATTTCTCAAGAAGAAACACTGCCCTTCCATTGTGTTCCTAATGGAGACCAAACAGAACAGGAACTTTTTGGAATCTAGGAGAATCGAGCTGGGTTTTCAGAACTCTTATTATATGGAGAGAGTGGGCCTCTCCGGAGGCCTTGCATTATGGTGGTCGGATGAATGGCAGGTGCAGATCCTTACGACTTGTCGCAATTACATTATGAGGAACCCAATAGAGCGAACAGGGAAAGTGGCCTGAATGACATAGCTCAGCTGAGACAAGATCATAAAATTCCCTGGCTTTGCTTAGCAGACTTTAACCAGGAAGCGGATGATAAGCAAGGGGGAGTCAATTAAGTGCTAATCTTCAAACATGCTTTGCTAGTTTCATTGACAGTTGTGGGTTTATGGACCTAGGTCCTAAAGGGGAACGTTTCACTTGGTCCATTGGGCGGTTGGATGCGGATAACATCAAGGAAAGGATTGATAGAGCCCTTGCAAATGTCAACTGGAGACTCCTCTTTCCCAAGGCAGTTGTTATCCACGAATTTTTTGTGGGCTCCGATCACCGACCAGTAATCCTGAAGCTTAACCATAATTCCAGGAGGCCTCACAAATCTTTTAAGTTCGAAGCAAAATGGATAACACATGCAGAATGTCTCTATCATTGATCAAGCTTGGTCAGGTCAGCGGCCAGGTTCCAGTATGTTCATTCTTACACGGAAGTTGGCATCCTGTAGAGAACGGTTGATCAAATGGGAGAAGGAAGTTTTTGGGAATCCACGAAGACGGATTGATCAAATAACTGCTGACTTATACGCTATCCAAGAGGGTAGAATGTCCGAGGAAAAGAGAAGTGTAAGCTTGCTTTGTTGGGTGAGGTAGAAGAGCTATGGATGCCGTTAATTAATTTTGAAAGTATATATTGTTAGCTAGTAATATATTATTCACTTAGCTGAAATTAAGTGTAACGGAAGTTCCCATTTTCCCAATTTCATGAATCAATTCCCTTGTTCAGCTAAGCAGGTATATATTATGTCAGGAGGTTCCCCTAAACAGATCGGTCAAGCAAGTCCAAAGTTTGTGAAACATATATATTATTCAAGGTCCTAGCTGCTAGCATGGTTCCAATATTTAAAAAGGCATTTCTCCTTTGGGTGGTGAGTTTTTTGTCTTTCCGGTTTAAATATTGGCAGAGACATTGCCTCACATGAGTGCTTCTGTATATGGTTCAAAGCATCTGAAAGTTTTTTTTGAAGAAAGCACCTGAAGACTGAAAGTTGGAGACGTGTTTTTGACATGTACTACTGCAGTTACTCCCAGTTAATTTTTACTCTTATTTGTAACTGACAAGAGAACTTTCTTTTACTGGTTGCCACTGCTGTAACGCTTTGGTCAGAAAACTGTAGGTTGGCAGGATCGAGAGAGTGAGATAAAAATAAAGAAGTCCTTGGGGAATTCATCTTTCTCGAAGTTCATCAGAAACTAGGGTTTTTCTTTACCTTTTTCTTTACTTCTTGGCAATAAAAGAACAGCAGGCTTTTAAGGTTCTTCACTGTGCTTTTTCTGATATTGGCAAGAAGGAAATCAAATAAAGTAACCGGAAAAAATGGAGAAGAAAATGGCCACACCACATGCAATGCAAGACAAACAAAAAACAAAGACATCCTCAGTTTTGTTGGCTCAGGTCAGGATAGATATATATAACCTGGGGACTTGACTTGACTGCGGTCTTTACATACACTGATGATAATATATATACCATATAGATTATGCTGAAGACAAAAGACACAATGGTAACCAGGACACACAAGCACCAGAAAACTGTGCCACCATATATAATCATACCACTCATATATATTATATATATAACTGAACGTATACATACACTTTTTTCCTATTCATTAAGTTAATTTTATATATAGACTATTAGGATCATTGCAGAATTCTAGATAGGGAGCACCCGCACCTGAAATGTCTATCAAATAAAATTCGCAAGTTGAAGGCACATTCTTCAGTTTAATCTAATGGTAGAAGAAAGCATGTGATAAAAAAGGAGGAAAAGAAATGGAGAGAGGAGTATAATATAAACCCTAGCTAGCTAGAATGCTTATTTAAAGACTCACAGTTGCAGCAACATCAATTATTAATTTAACAGAAGCTAATTAACAACAAGAGAAGGGGAGATTAAAAGAACCCAAGATGTTTTGTACATGAAGTTTAATACATATATATAGTACTGACCTTAATCAAGATGTCTGAAATTAGGCCGCAGCCACTGTGAATATACATCTTCCGGTTTTGGTTTTTGGCTTCCAGATGGAGAAACATGTAAGGAGACGACTACTGATCCATATATCTTCACCACTTCAAAACCATCATGTTTGGTTATATAATTGTTATACATGATACAAAATGTATGCCAGCTGCAAACTTGCACTCTTAATTATTTTATCTCCTCACTGAAGTATTAAGCTGAGGAAATGATCTTGTCGAAAACCAAACCGGGAATCTGCAGTTGAATCTGTGATCTACCAAAAGAGCTGACCCTAAAATGGAGGCCTTCCAGCACTACTTCCAGCCCATGATCCAAACAAATCACCGGAAAATGGATAAGTACCCCCTACATTCCCTCCAACATTGAAGAACCCACCACCACCACCACCAGCAGCGCCACTGCTTCCTCCTCCCCCTTCTCCAAGCTGGCCAGTACCATTCCCGGTAACACCCGAAGACTGGGAAGCCGTGGGCTGAACTTGCACTGGGCCGCCGCCGCCACCGCTGCCGCCTTCCTCCTGATCATCCAAAGGCAGACGCTCAAAAACTGCATTTGCAAAGGAAGCAGCCATCAAAATCACAGGGCCAGAGGCCATCAACGGCCCCACCACGCTCCCTCCAACGACCTGCCCTTGCCCCCCTGACAAGAATATGGAGAGGCCTCCCGCACCGGGAGGAGCAGGCGGCGGGAGCACCGTCCCGGAGAGGGAGAGGATCTCAAACCTGCCGTGCAAAGTGAGGACGCTCCCCGCGGGGGAAGCCGGCTGCCTCAGAGTAACATTCGCCACCGTCCCGCTCCCGCTGAGCACCGAAACTCCCCTCCCCCGTTTCCTGGCGTAGGTGGAGACGCTGTCCACTATATCCGCACCGGCGGCCACCTCCAGGACGTGGGATCTGAGGGCATTGGGGCTGTCTCTGGTGACAATAATAGGGGGCTTGGGCTTGTTCTTGGAGCCCGGGGGCCGGCCACGAGGGCGGCGATTGGTGCCTCCTGAGCTGGTGGCGGCCGCAGCGTCGTCGGCATCATGAGAAATACCGCGCTTCTTGTAGCTGGAATCTGGGGAGGAGCTGAGGTTGTCTTGATGATCTTGATCTTTAGAATCGGAGGAGGGTTGGGTAGGAAGTGGATTAATATTCATGGAGGGGACCTGGAGATGGAGTTCGGGCCTGAAGAGCAGCTGATGATGAACATACCTTGATGATGATGAGTTTGCACCTGTTGTTGCCTCGTATCCTGCCATATTCCTGATCTCCTCCACCTCCACTCCTCCTCTCTCCCACCACTTATTATTAGTTGCCACCTTCCTTTGATTCTGATGATGAATCTTCTGCTTGTTGGATTCGATTAACTTATATATAATTAATGAATACAACGGGAAGGAAGGAAGGAAGCAGCTAGAAGAACAAGAAGATGCAGCACAAAATTAACATTAACCAAGTACTGCGTACCCTCACCTTTTTGCTTATAATCAGTTTGTCCTTGATGATCTCTGCGTATATATATAGCTGCCAGTATGAACCCTTTGCTCGCTGATCGATGATTGATCCGTTTATTACACCAAAAGTGTATATATATCAGTTACCAAGTAGTCTCAACAAACTGCAGTTTAGTAAGCTCTTAAGTAGTTTGTGCAAGGTAGTTTTATAAAGTGTTCAATGAGAAACTGTCAGGAACTGCAGTTACATATATCTGTAGCTTCCTTCAACAACAATAACTTCTGCTGTAGCAGCTTGTACTTGCTAGCTAGGAAAAAAAAAAAACCAATCCACCTCCAATCATACTCTAATTAATAGTCTCATGATTTGACTGGATAATTATGCTATAAGTAGCTGGAAATTCGTGAAAAAAAGAAAAAATGAAACTGGTCATGAGGTACAGAAATGTTTGAGACAAAGAAGCGATACATTCCTCAGATGGATGATCAAGAAAGAGGGAAATTGAAACGAATTGGAAGCAAGAAGAAATTGAGGTACCTAGCTAATAATTATGGGCAAGTTTGTGAGATAAGGTTGAGTGATGGGTACTGCTACTACTAAATAATGAAAACTGAAAAGGATGAGAAATTAAAGAAGAAGTCGGTATATATGTGGAGCAATAGAAAGAAATCCACGCGCTTTGAGGAAATTGGAGGGGGAGGGAGGGAGGGAGGAAATGCAGAAATGGTGGAAAAGCGTGCCTTAAAAGCAGAATCAGGCGACCAAAGACACACACTCCCTTCCCCTGGTGTGCCAGTAGCCAGTCACCCAGTCACTGCCTACAGTCCTAAATTAAATTGGGCTGATCACATTTGTTTCTAGACCTGGCAATTCGTGTTGTCGTGTCGGGTTCGTGTCGGGTTGAACAGGTAATCGGGTTCTAAATCTTCAACCCGACCCGACCCATTTAATAATCGTGTCGTGTCGTGTCCAACCTGTTTATTATCGTGTCGGGTTCGGGTTGACCCACGGGTTACCTTTTAAGTCTAACAAGCTTAAAAATTAGTTTGAAATTTTTTTATTTTGCGTATTTTTTAAGCAAATAGGTATATAATTAGATTTTCTCATATATTAAATAAAATTATAAATTATAGAATCATAATATAATAATATTTTAAAGCATTTATAGAAATATTTTTGGATAATTTTAGTAACTTTAGCCTTACATTAAATCAGTAAAATATCTATACCCTAAATATAATCGGGTCATAAACAGGTACCTATCGGGTTGGCGGGTCAACCCGCGACCTGACCTGCTAATTTTCGTGTCGTGTCGGGTCGACCCATTTAACTAAACGGGTTGAAAATCTCTGATCTATACCTGCTAATTTCGTGTCGGGTTGTCGTGCCACTACCCGTTTTGCCAGGTCTATTTATTTCCCAATTGGCAATTGCAATACCTTCTTCACACCCAAACGGTCATTTCAAAAATAATCTAATACTAGCTTTATTTTCTAACAGAAAAAAAAAATTTAATAGGAACAAATTTCTCTAAAATAATATGATGCTAGCTAATTTGATTTTTTTTGTTCTCTTGTGTATGAACAAAACAAACCTTTCTCCTCTTTTTGAATGCAGCATCAATATTAACAAAATTGTGGTATCATATTCATATATCTCCACTGTCATAAAACATTCTTTAGTCATATACCCAAAACAAAATAGGATATAAAAAGACAAAATACAACATTTGTTAGGGTATAAACCATTCCTAGAACCTCAACTATATTGGCTTCTGATTAAAATGTATACTTGATATACTAGCGCAGCTATTGACTAAACTATTGGATGCGAAAGGAATAGCAAAATGCACACTATTAATTATGTCTAAATTTTCTTTGGTAGTTGAGTATTTCGTTCCTATGTACATGAATGATCCAACATAAATTAAGAAAATGACAATTAATTATAGACCTCCGAAATATTTGCATATATATAGAATTACATCAATGCTACTATGCTAGTTAATTTGAACAGAAGCAATAGCCGATCATCAATTTACTTTTTATATGATCATTGCACAAACTTTTCTGGACCAACCAATTCATGCCTTGGCATTTTAACTGTTCCGCATACATTCTTTCATTTGTATTATGATTGTCATCCTGTCAATCTTTCTTAGGTTTGTCCTCTTAATTCAAATGTTACTGATTAGTGTTACTGGCTAGCTACTTTTCATATGTGGTCTGCCAATAATTTCATTTGACCAGGAATGGACGGTGCTGCGGGTTGTTTGATTAATTATTATTCCATTTATTCTTATTGGTTAATTAGTGCAACGTGCTAACTGCTAATCAAGGTTTTTTCTTGACAGAATTTCATTGTTAAAAAGGTTACTTTTTTTTTTTTTTTTACTTAGCACAGTTAGAGAGAAAGATGTTGGAAAGTACGTACACAGGGGATCATCTTTTCCCTGCTGCCTTCAGCTGCAAGACCCATGCGGATTGGTTCTGAGTTGGCATGATGACTTTATGGATTGGACAATGCACAAAATTAAAACTCACTGTTTTTTTTTAGTCGTCAAGAGTGACTAAATTAAAAGAATCTGTTTTATATCAAAAGAAAGATATATATGAATTGTACTTTCAAAGAACACAATGTGAAAAACTATTGCACTTGCACATATCCACACCGTTCCGCATAGTGTCATTTTTTTTATTGAATAAGAATATAAGGAAAATGAAAAATTATACTAGCTAGCTTAACTTAGTTTAATTTTCTGCTGCTATCAGAATCATACCGACCATCTGGACGATTATAATATATATTCCAGTTTTTCGTGGTGGTTATATTCTAGTTTTAAATATTGACTATTCAATGGGAATGATGGGGAGATGTACAGTTAATGAACACTATTCTGCTAATTTTTAAATTCTGTAGTCAGGCATAATTGTGACATGTCTTGTTTAGAGTGGTATGACTATATAACGACATGAGGGGGACCTCTCATCAAAAAGAATCGATCTAATCGGCAACGCTATATATAACATATACAAGTATTTAAATACTACTATATGTGAAGACCATGCAACACCATTACACACCACCACCGTCTATTTCCATTGGTAAGCTCTCGTTGCCACAAGTTTCATCGAAGAAAAAAACTCCGAGGTTTGTTGGCCCACTCCATCATCATATACTAGAACTTGGAAGCCATAAACATTTTAAAATAGAAAAAATATAGAAAAAGGGAAAGCATGAAAGGAGTAAAATATATATAGTATGCTGTGTGTGATGAGAAACCCGCAATTTGATTGGGCAGATGAATAAACAAGGATGAAAGAAATGCCGAGGATTCTAAAAAATTACTACATTGTGGTTTAAAGAATCAACACGATTATTAAAAAATATAAATTTAAGGATCTTATACTACACTAATATTAAATTATCCCTTATTTAAGAAATGGTAAAATCTAACAAAAAAGTCTAACTTCATGGGAATAAAAGATAAAATAAAAAAAATCATTTAATGCTCACAAAATATACCAGTGGGGACAAAAGCATGTGCAATGAGTGGAAGAGCATCTCTCTCTAAAACTTTCTCTCTCTAACAAATTCTTCACAGATTTCTGTTCTTTCAACGAAATTCTTTGGAGAATTTAGCGATGCTTCTTATACCTCTTGCTCTCTTCTCCTTCTCACTCTGAAATCATGGTGCCGGGTTATCTTTTAGATGACACGGGCCTGATCCGTGAGAAACCTTCTCTTGTGATGGATTTGGGGAAAATCCAATTACCCAACCCTAAATCTGCTTCTTCAAAGAAATTAAAGGGTAAATCAGTTGCCTCATCAGTTCAGTTTCCTGTTGCTTTTGCTTCTACTGCGAGTATTCCTCAGGACAACTCGCTTCCTTCCTCTTCGAAGACAGATGTTCATACAGTAACGCTAAATGAGCAGGTGAATGCTCTGAGCGATCCAGTCCCGGTGAATGCCCATCCCTTGGATTCATCGACTGCTGCTTCATCCTGGGCTCAGGTAGCTTGTGCTCCTTCAGTAACTCACCCGAAACTCAAGTTTGTGCAACCCATTTTTAGTGGTGAGAATAATTTGTTGAGTATTCCATCTGAGTTGCTTGAAATTGGCCGCAAGAAGTACTCCAAGTGTTTGCTTGGTCAGTTTGTGGGCACAGCCCCTAAGTTAGGGTTGATTCACTCGATTTCAAATCGACTTTGGGGCCGTGATGGTGCTGTTTCTGTTTCGCTTTACAAGGAAGGTCTATTCCTTTTTCAGTTCCCAGATGATGCAGCTTACTCTCGTGCTTTAACCCGTGGGCCTTGGCATGTTGGTGGAATCCCTCTGATGCTCTGGCCATGGAGTTCCTCCTCAAAGAAAATGGACTTCTCAAATGCTCTCTTCCCAGTCTGGGTAAAGCTGCAGAATGTGCCTATGGAATTGCTTACGAATGAAGGCCTCAGTTATATTTCCAGTGCCATAGGTACGCCTCTTCATGCTGATCAAGACTGTTCAAAGATTTTTAAGAGTGATTGTGTGAATGTATGTGTTAATGTTGATTTCTCTAAGCCTCTCATGAATGAACTGAAGCTTGATATTAATGGAGAGACTTGTATAATTGATGTTGCCTACTCCTGGAAGCCATCTCACTGTGAACTCTGTAATTCTTGGGGGCATCATGCACTTGCCTGCTCTGAGAAGAAGTCTGAGAAAATCTAGATTCCAAAGAGAGTTTCTGCTGTTGCAGCTCCTGCCTCTATTAGTGATGAACCTCTTACCCTTCCTATTGATGCAGCTCCTGTCTCTACTAGAGATGTACCTCCCACCCTTCCTACAACCACTATCATCAGCCCTGCTATCAATAGTGTCATATCAAGTATACCACTCGCTGGTGATTCTAGTGTTCCTATCCCTGAATCTTCCTTGCCTGTTAATATCCCTATCCCACCTCTTCCCCCACTTGCTACTTCTTCCTCTTCTGAAATTACCACAAGTGACCTTTCTAAGCCTCTGGCTACAAGCCCAAAACAGACTCGAATCACCCCAATTTGCACTGGTCCTCCACCTGGAAAGACAAAATCAAAGCGGGGAAGGGGTCCTAAAGCCAAAACTGTCCAAGTTCAAGTATCCCCCCTAGGGATCCAGTCATTCCTTCTCCATATCTATAAAATGAGGTGGCTTATTTGGAATGTTAGGGGTCTTAACGATCCTCAAAAGCAAAAAGAAGTACTAAAAGTAATTCACTGTAACTCTGTTGATATAGTATGCCTTTCTGAGACCAAAATTCAACCTGAAAAAGCTGCTGAAGTTAGAAAATCTTTTTTGCCGCTCTGGAAATTTGCTCATAATTACCAGCATGCGCGTCTTGGACGCCTTTGGCTTCTTTGGTCAGATAAGGTGGATGTCCAATTGTTAAGCTCTACTGCTCAGGTTCTGCATTGTCGTATTTTCTGTCCTTCTGAATAAACAGTTTGTTTTGCTTCCTTTATTTACGGTTCTAACGCTGCTCTTGAGCGTTCAACAAATCTTTTCCCTAGTCTCTCAAGCTTTGCTTCATCAATTGGTTCTCAACCATGGTGCCTAGCTGGGGATTATAATATTGTCAGATCTTTCTCTGAATCAAGTTCTTCTGTCCATTATCAGCACTCTGAAATCACTCAAGTCAATAACTGTCTCACAACAAACGGATTGATTGATCATCCTTTTGTGGGTTCTTTCTTTACATGGACCAACAAGCAGCTAGCAAATCCAATTTTCAGAAAGCTTGATCGTTTCCTTGTTAATGTTGATTGGTTCACTGCTTTTCCCCAGAGTAAAGTTGAATTCCTTGCTCCTGGAATCTCTGATCACTGCCCAATCTTGTTTAACAGTAATCATTCCATCAACTCAGGGCCTAAGCCATTCAAGTTCTACAACTATTGGATCTCTCATCCACAATTCCTCTCTATTGTCTCTAATGTTTGGTCAAAACCTGCTGATGGGTTTATTATGTTCCAACTCTAGACAAAATTAAAATTTCTAAAAGCTGCTCTTCGGAGGCTGCATCGAGCATCATACAGTGACCTCTCAAATAAAATCATTCTAGTTGAACAGGATTTGCAATCTGTGCAGACGCTCCTCTTCAAAGGCAGTATTTCTACTGGCCTCTTGCTTACTGAACAAAGCTTAATTCAATCTCTTTCTGAACTTAAAGCTGCAGAAGAATCATTTATGAAACAAAGATCCCGTGTTTCCTGGCTTGCCTGTGGTGATTCAAATACCAGATTCTTCCATAACATGGTGAAAGTCCGTAAAGCAAGGAATTCAATTCGTTCTATTCTCACTCCCCAAGGCACTTTGCTAACTGATTCAAAACAGATTGAGGAGGCTATTGTCAACTTCTATTCTAATTTTTTGTGACAGGAAAATGCCAATGTCATACCCCCATCTGTTTCATATTTACAAAACCTCCTACAACATTCTATCTCTGATTCTCAATCTCAAATGCTTTCTGCTCCTGTTACTTCTGCAGAAATAAAAGCTGCAATGTTTTCTTTGGGTTTAAATAAATCTCCCGGCCCTGATGGGCACACAACAGAATTTTTCAAAGCTGTCTGGCCTATTATAGGTGCGGATGTCACCAATGCAGTTCAGGAATTTTTTTCCTCTGGGAAATTACTGAAAGGTATCAACTCAACTATCCTTAGTCTAATTCCCAAAGTGCCAAATGCTCAAAAACTCACTGATTTCAGACCTATAGCATGTTGTACAACTCTTTATAAATGCATTTCTACGATTTTGGCCAATAGACTTCAAAAATGTCTCCCTTCCCTTATAAGTGGCAGTCAAGCTGCTTTTATTCCTGGCCGTAGAATTGCTGATAACATTTTGCTAGCACACGAGTTGGTCCATAATTATCACAAGCCAGACATTTCTAGTAGATGTGCAATGAAAATTGATCTAATGAAGGCTTTTGATACTGTTGATTGGCGATTCCTACCGAATGTGTTGATTGCTATGAAATTTCCATTACAATTTATAAATTGTCTTCGAGCTTGCTTCTCCACAGCTATGTTCTCAGTTTCTATCAATGGTGCTTTGTGTGGCTACTTTAAAGGGGGAAGGGGTATGCGTCAAGGCGATCCCCTTTCGCCCTATCTTTTTGTCATCTCTATGGAGGTTCTCTCCTATTTGCTTACTAAGGCAGCAAGGGATCAATCCCTCCCTTTTCACCCAAAATGTGCTCAAGTAAGTCTCACTCACCTTTGTTTCGCTGATGACTTAATGGTGTTTTCCAATGGAAGTTTAAAAGCTGCTACAACTATCACTCTTTTATTCAAGGAGTTTTATCTCCTTTCTGGCCTCAAATTCAATCCTGCAAAGAGTGAAGTATTTCTAGCAGGAGTATTTGAAAGTCTGGAAAAATAATTCTTTGATATTTGTGGTTTTCAAAAAGGCTGTTTACCTGTGAGATATCTTGGAGTGCCTCTAATTTCAGGCAGGCTCACTTATTCCCACTGCCAGCCTCTTATATAAAAGATCACTGCCCGAATACACTCTTGGAGCTCCAAGTATTTGTCATTTGCAGGCAAGCTTCAGTTGGTGATTTCTGTCCTTTATAGCATGCAAGTTTATTGGACTAGCACTTTTGTTTTGCCCACCAAAGTAATTAAGGAAGTTGAATCATTATGTACCTCTTTTCTCTGGTCGGGAACTGCAACAAATGCTAAAAAAGCAAAAGTTGCCTGGACTGAGCTTACCCTACCAAAACAAGAAGGTGGTCTTGGCTTGAAAAAGTTGAAGGAATAGAATCAAGCTAGCATAGCTCGGCACCTTTGGAGTATTATGTTGTGTGCTGGTTCGTTATGGGTGGCTTGGGTGTCTGCATATATCCTAAAAGGGCGAAGTTTTTGGAGTCTACCTCTTCCCCCCAATTGTTCTTGGAGCATGCGTAAGATCTTCAAACTTAGACCATTATTTGCTGCAGCTATTACTCATACTATTGGTACGGGTGATGCCACCTTTGTATGGTGGGACAATTGGCATCCACAGGGGGCCCTGCATCTTTTAATCTCTACTGATCATATCCCTCGTACAAAGAAACCAATTCAAGCTAAGGTAAACATGTTGATCTCTGATAATGCTTGGAATTGGCCTATTTGTAGAGTGCCTTTAATTGCAACTCTGAAACAAGCTGCAGAACTTTCTGTTATTCCCTCTTCTAATCCTGATAAGATACATTGGATTTTATCTTCCTCTGGAAAGTTCACTGTCAGAAGTGCTTGGCAATTCATCAGGTGCAAAAAACCCTGAGTTACATGGTTCAAGCTGTTATGGTCTATGGGATTTATTCCAAGACATAGCTTTATCTGTTGGCTTGCTATTTTGGATCGTCTCACAACTCGGAATAGGCTGCAATCTTGGGGTATGATCACTGATGCTAGCTGTCTTTTGTGCTCTCAATCACTTGAAACCCGAGACCACCTGTTCTTCCAATGTCTTTACTTTAATGAAATCTGGACTCAAATGCTTGGTCTCTGCAATATCTCGCGAACTGTTGGTTCCTGGCCTGATGAATTTCGTTGGGCTCAGCAATTTCTGCAGAAAAGAACTCTCCATGCTTTGAATTTGAGACTTGCTTGGTGTGCTTCCATATATCACTTGTGGCGTGAAAGAAATGCACGCTTTCATACTCAATGTTCTAGACCTGCTGCATCAATCATTGCTGATATATGCACTGATCTGAAAATGCGTTTCTGCGGCTTCTCAAATCTTAAATCTCGAAGTCTCACACATGAAACTAAACAATTGTGTACTTTTTGGGGTGTAAAGGTTAATGCTAGCACTACTGCTAGAAACTAATTGTTGTTTCTTTTCTGTGTAAGCAGATATTGTTATGATTTGTATAGTTTTAAAACAGTGTAATCATTGTTAGGGGCTCACTAACTAAGTTTTCAATGAGAATATTTGATTTGATTCTAAAAAAAAAATATACCAATGGGATGGGACAAATCTAACTTGTTAAATCGTCAAGAGGGAGTAATAATAAGAGTTAATGCCGAATTTATATATATTATCCTTCCCGTACGGACAAGTTATATAGTTCAATACTTCAGCACCAGAAATTGCGGCGCGGCAGGGCCATTAATTCGCCAAATAAAATGTACCTATCATGAGGAGGAGGATATATATAATCTGGTGTATAGTGTATGTTTATTGGTGTGGATAATTAATTTGTTGGAAAAAAAAATGAATTGACGAGATGATGCGGGTAATATAGTATGCTCTGCGACCCAAATCAATGCAATAGGGATCAACACAAGCAAATCATACGATAAACGATCGATGATGATGATGATGATAAACCGAACGTAATTAATTAGTATGTAGAACCATCCACTGAGATTTCCACCAATTACTCTAGCTACTGGACATAATTATACTCATATGGTTGGGCTTTTGATCAGTCGCATAATTCCATACAAATAATTAATGACTCAATATTATATCTCCCCACCATAATTCTTGCTACTAGTAGTACTACTTGTTAATAAAACGCTTTAAGGAACTTGGAACCATCAATGACGATGATGGTGTTCGATGATCAAAGATTGTTGATGGCCACTGAAATTAAAGCCTTCTAGTTGAAGAAGTTGATGAGGCACTGCAACGGTGGTGGTGATGACTGATGAGTGGCGGGGATGAGATGAGGAGGGATGCTCACACGTGCGTATGGGGGCAAAGGGGCAAGCAGAGGTCACGTGCGGTCAACATTTTACAGGTGTCAGACCACGTGGAAGCTGTCGGGACATCGGTACTTGGTCAACCTTATCTATCTAAATCTAGATGGAGGAGTAGTAGTATATCTATCTAAGCATCAATATCAACCAAAACTATCAATCAAGCACATTATAATGGGTGATGGGATCCATCTTGCTTTCACATCCTGTCTGCCTGTAGCCCGTTGTTTCTGATTTCTGGGGATGACCCTCATACCTATATTTATCATGCTAATACTATGGTTTTCTTCAGCAGAAAAAAAAAAAGAAAAAAGACAGAGAAAAACTTACAAAGAAACAGGGCAGAAAGATAGGCTCAAAACCAGCCCACTTTTTTGGCGGCAAATCGGTTCCCTTTTTAGTCCATCCATGATGACCTGACCTGGCACCATAACTAAAGCTCGTGGCAATTTTTTTGTTTTAAAGTTATGATTGAGACTTAAACCAACATCTTCAGCTAGCCCAGGATGATGATATGATGTTAATATCACTTGAACTACAACTCAGTGTTCTAAAAGTGGTAACATTTGATCGGATATAATGGGTTATGCTGGTGTTTAGAATATTAAACATATAAAGAAAATTGTTACTTCTAACCCAATCTTCTTATTTTTTTCTATTAGCTTAATTTTTTTTATTAAATATACTTTCTTTGAATAACAAAACATGCCAAACGTAAATTCATTGGAATCTAATAGCAATTAATTAATTAAAAGCTCAACTATAATCCGTGGATTGGCTACGGAACCAAGATTGAAACATTGGTTAATGCTGTCACCTCATTTTGCCATTTCGAACTGTGGATGGAGAGGGTAGAGTCATGGCACATGTCAGCAATCAATTGGCTTATGGCTTTTAACGTGGGTCTGAATGATTAGACCCATTGTTCCCTCAGTGGGCATATGCTAAATTGCTAATGCTACCTCGCGCACCAAATGATGGCATAATTGTATGTTGCCAAACCAAATTTCATGAAAAGTGCAATCTAAAACGTCCCGATCCGTATTTACCATACACAGTAAACACGTACCGGAACTGTAACGACCTAACCAAATAAAGCCTAGTATACAGTGTATACAACAGAAATTCGGGTTCAACAGCCCAAAATAAAAACATCAATAACATCATAACCGGTCTAATGGCCCAACAATAGCAAAAAGTAGCACAGCGGAAGACTTAATAACTCACAAAGACACTGTATGCGACACATGATGCAAACTATGGATCCGAGTCCTGTCCAAGGAATAACGCCGCAGCCTATCTGGAATGCACCAAACCTGTACCACAAATAACTCAACCTACGGGAAGAAAGCCCGCAGGTGAGGGTGAGTCCGAAGTGCTCACAACCATGGATAGACGATCAATATGCAACACTATAAATTACTCAAGGTTGAAACAAGCAAAAACCGCCAAATATATACCAAACCAAAAACTCGACCAAAAACTGGTCCAAGACCAAAAAGACTCAAATAAAAATCCAATTTCCAATTTTATCTTTCCGAGCCCCGTCACGGATAAGCTAGGGGTCAGACCTGTTTATCAACATATTCCGAGTGCCAGACCAAATCCAAGAGAGTCCAGGGATCGACATCCCAAAAATAAGAACCCAGGGATAGATATCCCAAAAATAATCACGGGATAGACATCCCAAGCATAGACATGTTTATCACAAGTAACCCAGGTCATGGCCACCACAAAACAGTCTTAAACCATCGAGTCGTACCACTACCTACCACGTGATAATTTTATCATCGTTATCCAAAACCAAATCTCAGGGATCAACATCCCTAACCAAAATACCGGGATAGACATCCCAATCCAAAACCAAGGATCGACATCCTTATCACAATTTATTATTTAATCCATTATACTTTATACCAAAAAGACACAGTGATAAATATCCAAAAACTCAATGTACGGGGATAAACATCCCAAAATCAAATCATGGCACTGGGATTAACATCCCGAATCAAATCACAGCAAATGCAACACTCAACAGGGCAACAATCATCAAACACAATAACCGAGTATTACAGGCACATATTGAAGGAAATCTAGCCTCACCTTGGCCGATTACTCAACTCCGAAGACAATGACCGGTCCGAAGCCGGCTCATCGGGAAACTGCCCGATACCCAAACCTATACAGCAAAACAACATACTCACATAAATGCACATAATCGGTATGCTATGATGCCAACACTGCGAAATAAACCCATCCCAGTTCATATCCTTTATTATCATCTTTATGTATTTTTCCCGAAATTATTTCCATAAAATATATTTCTTGCCAAAATTTAATTACCAAATATTATCATCTTTAGAAAACCATATTTCCAGAAAAATTAATCATACAAACTTATTTTCTGAAAATAAATACGAATTTATAAATATACATATATATATTTCCCAAATTATTGCCGTATGCATAAATATTAGTTATTTTCCATATCTTATATTTTCCCAAAATTTCATAATAATCATATATTTTTTTCCAAAATACTTCCATGATTTAATTTTCAAAACATTATCCATAAATATATATATAACAGATTTTATTTTTATCCCTTTTTTATTTTTTTTAAAACGGACTGGGCCTGAACAGTGCTGGCCCAACCCACTGTACAGGCCCATCTCAAGCCCCATACAGGAGCCTAAGACTAGGCCCGCACAGCAGGCCCAGCGCGCAGCACTCAGCCCAACAGCCAAAACCGAACTCAAACCCATGTCCAATCAAACCCAACCAACCCCTGGGTCAACCCGACCCGTATCGACAACCATCCGGGTCTGCTCACCTAAACGAGGTGACGACTTGGCGGCGCGGTCAGAACGGCGGCTGCGAGGAGCAGGTGAGCGCGGCGACTGCGGAGGTCGGCGATGTGGAGAAGGACGACGCGGCGGCGTCGCATGGCAGGTGGAAAGTAGGCGGATCTGACGGGCCTGCTCGTCGGGTCGTCTTGTCCAGCCGGCGGTGCTGCTGGTGTCGGGAAAGGCAGCGCGACGCGTGCAGGCGAGACGACACGGGTACGGGAGGACGACGGCGAGCGAGAGCATAAAGCAGCGGTGGAACAACGTGATGCGAGGACGGCATCGGTGGCTGCAGTGCTCGGGCGAGGCGGTGGCGCGCTCGATGGGTGGTGGCGACTGGAACGAGGTGACGTGGTGGTGGAGTTGGTCTTCGGGCGGCGACTCGGCGAACACGGGGATGGAGATGAAAAGATGGGGGTGAGGTGATGGTGGTGGCTGCCGGCGGTGGCTTTGGTGGTGTTTGAGTTTTGTGTTTATATAAGTATAACAATATGTATGAGAAAGGGAAATTTGAAGAAGTTGGTGCAAAGCAGAAAGAAGATTGGGTATGGTGTTTGCAGGTAATGGCGTGCAGGCAGAGTCACGGGTACACAGGAAGACACGGACTGCACAGGCAAAGGCGGCTGCGACACAATCATGCAATCGTGTCCCGACCGGACCAGAAAACAACTGATACACCCACTTAGTTATTCTCCGGTGTGATTTTCCGAAGATTCAGGGACCCAAAAAGTACCAACTTAGGTCCGAAAAATCCACAGAAAAATCTCGAGCGCGGGAAAAACATCGGTTTCGAAAAACGACGCTCGATTTACCTTGAATAAATTACCCAAGATTAATTCTTTTGGTAAATCAAGACTTTTACAGTCCCGATAAAAATCCAAATTTTTACCCGGGCTGTTACACAATCGGAATCGAGTTATAGTAGTATATTTTGGTCTGCCGTATACCGACTGTTTATCCCGTCCCATAATTACACACCTCGATCATGTCCCAAAAGGAAATTTGTCTGTAAACAGTAAAAACAACTCAACTCTCATTGTGTGTAATAGTTATTCTTATAAGGGGGCATGTTTAGTTTGGTGTAAATCCAGTAGGAATGGGATCAATTGGATTACATCTTACCAAGTTTTATTGCGGAATGAATTAGAGAAGTGCAGTAGTAACTAGTAAGTTAGTAAGATATAGTAGTATCAAATATTTGCTCACAGCCCAAGAAGGAAAAGAAAAGAAGAAAACAATGTATCAAAAGATTTTCAGGGTGGGGTGGCCACTGGCCAGTAGGGTCCTGGGTTGGCTGCTGAACTGGAAGTTTGATGACACCCATGTCAGCATCCCAATATAATTAATTGTACAAGGTCATTGGGGGGGTCCGCACAACAAGTGGCCCATCGGGGGAAGTGGCAGGACATGTTGAAATCTAACTCCTCCTCCTGGCTGACCTATCCAAAATTTATATGCCAAACCCATCACATCCCAATTTGTGACATTGTCATTCTCTTCTCAATTCGCCAAAAGTCATCCCCACTTGCACTTGTAGTGTGATAGGACGCAAGCCATGATCTATCATCATCTGATTCCGCCAAAACTTACAGTTCCTGCACCTCTACTGAATTACTCCTATTCTATAATGCATGCATTCCTT